>VUQJ01002990.1:10190-29290 GCA_015108635.1 Andinoacara biseriatus | reverse complement strand
TAATGGTTTAATTACAGCCACCTTGAAGTCCTGTGGTACGTAGCCAACTTATAAGGAAAGATTGATCATTTTTAAGATTGAAGCATCAATCAATGGAAAGACTTCTTTGAACAGTCTAGTAGGAATAGGATCTAATAAACATGTTGATGGTTTGGAAGAAGTAACTATTGAAGTTAACTCAGGAAGATCAACTGGAGCAAAAGAGTCTAAACAGATAACAGCAGGGCTTAAAGCAGCTGAACATGAAGATAAGTCTCTGAGATGGTTTTTAATAATTTTTTCTCTAATGGTTAAAATTTTATTTGTAAAGAAATCCATGAAGGCATTACTAGTTAAAGTGAAAGGAATACTCGGCTCTACAGAGCTGTGACTCTTTGTCAGCCTGGCTACAGTTCTGAAAAGAAACCTGGGGTTGTTCTTATTTTCTTCAATTAATGATGAATAGTAAGAAGTCCTAGCTTTACGGAGGGCTTTTTTATAGAGCAGCAAACTAATTTTACACTGGCCAGGGGTTGAACAGCAGCTCATGCAACATCTATTTGTCTACAGCTCGAGGTTTTCCTGAGGATTCATTTCTACTGTCGCCTTCTTTTTCAGAGCAACATAAAAACAAAATTTTATTGATACTCATTTCCTGTTTCTCCCAGTAGCAATATTTGAAAACTACTAAAAGCATTTTTGAGAATGAAGTATTAAAAGAAAGAGTCCCCATTCATCAGATATCAATTGAAGACATGACTTTATTAATAAACCAGCAAGCAAAGCATGTCAAATACAATAAAGGATGTCCTGAAACAGATACGGGCATGTATCAAAACCCAAAGGAGAAGGAGAAGTGGAGCTGGGCTGGCAAAAGCCTCCCCGCGTTTGTAAACAGCATAACTGTAAGAAATGAGAACACTGAAAAGAGACAATGTGCAGAGTTGTGCTGAGGTTGTTGTTTACATCCACACAATAAAGACATTCACATGTGTCAGGCAGAGCGCGGGGACTCGTCTGTTTGAACAGCAGCAGAGGACAGGTAGGAGGAGAAGCTGTTGTACTCTTTGTAAGTGATGTCTCAGGTTAGTAAGTCTGATTGCAGCTGGTGCTGCTGTGGCCCTACAGAACACAGTTAATGCTGGTTATGGATTAATCTGCTCACCTGACATTTCTGAGAAAAACAAAAGCTGTTCTGTTCACTGTGGCGGTACAGAGCTTGGCTCCCTTTCTGTTCCCTTTGTGTGTTTGTAGAGAAAAAATATTTTGTGAGTATTTTACAACTTGCCATGAGATGAGGCTCAGCAGGGGTCAGTGGGAGTAATTAAAAAAGTAATTAAAAAAGAACCACTCTAAATGATCTTATACTCCAGCTCTGGTTCCATTCTGTGTTAAATTCACCAACATGTTTTTCAAGCTTTGGATATAATATCAGTTAAGCGGCTTCAAATCGTGACACCTGTAACTGAGCGCCAGCTGCTCATTTTGACCACCAGAGGGCGACATTTCATTACCAAAATGCTCCAGCAGAGTATTTTGGAAACTGCTAATGACTTTAAATCTCGAACTGCAAAGTTTCTAAATGTTAATAGCTATTTTAGATCAGTTGAATAGCATAAACATGGTCTGCCTGATGCTTTCAATCCATCTGTGTTTCCAGCTTTGATCCATCCACTGCTGGTTGGATTGTGTCAGTGAATTTAATGGGGCCCTGATGTACTCAGGTGATGTGTTCAGGTGATGTGTTTGGGCATTAACAAGACAGTTAGTTGGTCCTCTCCACATCTCACACACACACTCACACACATCCAGTGGAACTGTTTGTCTGATTCACAAGAAGAACAAGCAGACATGTCCACATATTTGTGGCTGATATACAGCACAGCCCTCCACTGTCCAAACTTTAATTTATCTTAAATTATTGTTAAACTCGGATCAAATACATGCTGACTTCTACAAGGACGGTTATTAGTTACATTGTAGTGGATTTTACTACATTTTCCGGGACACTTGTTATAAATACCCAGATTTAACATCTTTCAAAGGAAAAGTTGT
This sequence comes from Andinoacara biseriatus, assembly GCA_015108635.1. NCBI lineage: Eukaryota > Metazoa > Chordata > Actinopteri > Cichliformes > Cichlidae > Andinoacara > Andinoacara biseriatus. Next base: position 27,256 of record VUQJ01002990.1, on the reverse strand, counting down.
CATTTTTCTATAATATTAAGGATTGTACAGAAACCACATGGTTCAATCAACATTTTTCTATTTGTTTGGATCGTTTGTCCTTCCACCCTCAGGTTCATAACTCAGAGCACATTTAGAAAGTTTTCCAGTGTTTATAGGAGGAAGCTGGGTGGCAGCTGCTGGCAGTGAGAACAACATCCTACTTTATGTATTTACAGGCAAACGTCCTGGGTGTATTATATCTATATTAGATCTTAGATTAGAGTAATTTTGCCCATATTCAATTTCACACTGTTCTGGATGCCAAAAACTATTTAGTCCTTTAAAATCATCACATTAATACTGACAGGAAAATGTGATAAATCTCTCATTTCAATCACACCTGCTCTTTTTTTTTATGCTTCTATTATTTTCATGTTGTTCTGTTTATATTTGTTTTTATCATTTTATACACATGAGCTTCTAATATTATTTTCATATTATGAGTCAAAGTAAATGTGTATTATGAACAGGGGGTCTTTGTAAAAGAGAGCCTGCTCTCAGTAGTGTTCCCTGTTTAAATAAAGGTGTTTTATACAGACCACAAACAAACAGCACGACAAATGTGTGTAATCTGCGAGTTGTCCCTCATAGCAACAAACCCACAGAGAATTATCGTGCTTGCTTTCACCATTTTATCTCATTGTTTTGATTTTTATTAAGCTATTTCCAGAAATCCGCTGATGAAGCTCCAATCAGCTGTCTTCACACAGTCTGCCCAACTCCGGGTGGATAAAGTTACCCACAGACTGCTGGTTAGCGCTCATCATCTATCTGCTAGAATAAGCTGATATTTCTCACAATATTCATAGTTGAGCCCAAAACAGAGCTTTAAGGAGAGTTTATATTTGTCAGATTGGCACAAAGATGCATGAATATTGCACCTGAATCAATCAGACAGAGTAAACAGGCAACTTGTTGCAGTTGCTCACCACATTAACTCATGATGTGACAACATGTCAAGGTTGTGTCCACTGTGCTGCCTCCCGGGTGGTCTAAGTACTGCTTCTTTCCTTGACGAGTGCTGTCTCAACATGGGGTAGTGTTGTCTTTAGATTTGGGTAGAGACCACCATAACATGACCCCATTAAATGGCTGGACTGAATGTTTTTCCTTGTTCAGAAAGACTCTTTGATTTCCAGTGTATTTCCATCACAAATGGGCTGAATTTCTGTTATGAATGCAATCACCAAGGCTTCCCTTCAGCGGCGGACCTCCCAAAACCTAAACTAGTCAGTATATACTATAAACACACACAGCAGTTGCAGCATGCTGTGAGGATGGGGGGGGGAGATTTGGTTTAACTGTTGAGGAAGAAAATTCTGTGTGATTTTTTTGGGGGGACTGTGACATGGGAGAAGTCCTTTAGTGTGATCTCACTGTTTGGCTGAACCATTAAACTTCGGACTGACTGACTGGAGATGTAGGAGCTTGAGCTTTGAGAGGAAATGAGCACTTGCAGTCTGTACTAGCGTGGATACGTGGGTGGTGGCGAGGCGGTACGGAGGGAGGGGCTGAAGACGGGCGCTCCTCACAGGCAGAAATCAAAGGTAAGGTCGGATTTCCCCATCTTCTGCCTGTACACTGCGTCAAACTTTTCATTCATGGACACTGTGAAGATGTCTTTCCACAGACCAACACGACCTGCAGGGAAAGGGAGCATAGTTAGGAATTTTAATAAGCACTGTCTTTATTTGTGCTCAAAACACCACAACGTACTGAGCATGTTTCTGCTGCAGACAGTGCAGCCTGGCACGGCCGGGACTCACCAGCTGCAGCTGTGTGTGCGTGACAGCTCAGACTGTCAGCTTTCTTTAAAACCTATAGCAGACCAAACACCAGACTTCTGTACGCTAAAAGAAAAAAACAGATGGAAAAAGAAAAAAACAAAAATGTGACCGAAAGCAAACATAAAAAAAAACAAACATATACATGAACCAAAATGATAGCAAATAAGGTAACAAATGTAAGACGTGTACAGTTTTCACAGGACTCTACGCAGCGATGCTAGCAGCTCCTACATGTGCCTTTCTCTGTTAACATTTAGAAAACCAGACATAATTAAAAATGCATAAATTAAAATACATAATTAAAATAACAAGCTTAATATGGGCACTTTGGGCACTTTGTATTTGATGCAATAAAGTTAATAAAGGTAAAATGAGTGGAAAGGGCCTTCATCGTGACACCGAGGGCCAGATTTAGTAATGGTGGACACCAGTGTAGAACCTTTTTTGCCATCAAAAAGACATTTGTTCTCACAGGAGTCTAAAGTTCTTTGGGTCATCTACTAACAGCATGCTAATTTATACAGAACCTATCCTACCAGCACAGAGCAGTGGCTCAGAAATGAGCACACCTGATGAAGGTGCAAGTGATAACCTAACAAAAATCATACAGTGTAAATTTAGCTTTTCACCTGTTTCTTTATGAAAACCTTGTTGCAGTTTAGATAAATGAGAGCAGGCTACAGAAGAATCAGTATAGTTTTTCTATAAAGGTGAACTCCGTCCAGTTTCTCCCGCTTATCCAGTTCGGGGTCACAGGTACACCCTGCGCAGGTCGCCAGTCTGTCACAGACACAGACAGACAGAAACCATTCACACCTGTGGGCGAGTTACAATAACCAGGTAACCTGACCCCAGAGACAAAAGATTCAGACTGATGGAAGTCTTGCTGTGATTGCTGCAGCATCGAGAAACATTCAAGAAACTCAGTGCAAACACACTGAGCCTAACGCCAGCATACAAATACAAATGGCGGCCTCAGAAGTCATGTGATTTGCCAGAGACACGTTGAAATGCAAGTTGCTCAGTCTCCCTTAATCTCTTGTCTCTGAGGAAGCCGATGTACCCTGAGAGAACCCACGCAGACATGAGGACAACATACAAACTCCACACAGAGAGGCCCCGGTCAGAACGCAGGACCTTCTTCCTGTGAGGCAACAGTGCTAACCACCACGCCCCCGTGCTGCCCATAAGGCTGAACTCCTCTCTTGGAACCACTGAGCCTGTGTGAGGTCCTGAGGACTGAGACACAGGTGGAGTGCAGGGTTTATCCAGAGAACTATTCCACTATATAAACCTCATATTTGTGCATACCAGCTGACCTGTGCTACGTGTTGAAGAACAGCAAACACTATTTACTGTCTTAGTCCACTTAAAGTAAATGAACTAGTTCTTATATAGCGCTTTTACACAACATGCTCACATTTACCCCATTCACACAAGCACTTCCATGTATAATTAAGCTAAGTGCTTTAATTAGCTAACATTCACACTCCTTGCGTCAGAGAGCAACTTGGGGTTCAGTGTCTTGCCCAAGGATACTTTGGCACACAGCCTGGAGCAGCCAGGAATCGAACCACTGACCTTCCGATCATTAGGTGACCTGCTCTACCTCCTGAGCTACAGCCCAGTATTGTGTATCAAGAATTTTGGTAAAATTATAAAGAAAGTAATATCAGGGCGCCTTGCAGAGCAAAGCACTGACTATGACACTGTGTAAAAATGAAAGGAAGAGCTGAGACGCGGCTGTATTTAGACTACATCAGATGATTAGGCCGACTGCACAAAATAAAATGGGTAAATATGCATGCCCTACTTTAACCTTTGCTACAGGTCAGTGACCTGAGACAGCTCTCCATACACAAACTCTTTCATCATCACTATTGTCACCAGGGAGATTAATATCTAACCAGTAAAAATCTGTTTACTTAAACCCCCATTTACTCAAAAAAGGTGTTGCTTTAAGCTCTCTGTACACTGAAGACACTGACTTTATGTAAAGTTTGACACTCCAGGGGCAGTCGGAAAGATTTGGCTGTCAAGTAAGCCAAGTTTGCCGTTTGAAAAGCTTTAATTAGTTACAACCTAACCTCTATCAGTTATTTATATCTTAGTGGGAACAGAAAAATGTGGAAAACACTGAAACTATGACAAACAAAGTTTGAACAAAACGTCTACATGAAGCATAGAGCAAAAGAGCTGCAGAATATTCCAGTATCACCACAAGGTCTTTACATCAGTAACATGGAGGTAAACACCCTAAGAAACTAACAGCTTTCAGCAAGCTTAGAGCAAATAATGAGATTTTTCTGAGTGAGGAAGAGATCCCCACTGCACTGCATGACGACCTGAGGTCAACCTAACACACAGAGCGAGAGAAGGAGGTGAGGAGGAGGAGGAACACTGACAAGTGAGAGAATTAACTGAGCTGCTGCACCATTACTTTAGTAGCAGCGAGGTCTTGTGAAATCTACTTGCAATGCATTCAAGGACAGTGATTTGGAAAGAGAAGTTGCTGTGTAAGGGTTAGCTGATGTGAGCAACACAGATAAAGTTCTGTTCTCCTCCATTGCATGTTTATCCAGTCGTCTACCAGGAACTGCATTTGTTGCACTTATTCATAGAAATGCAAAGAGGGCAGTGACTGGAAGATTTGGGTTTTCCTGGTACTCTTTCCTGTTTGCAGCGTTTGTTTGACAGCAACTAATTCACTGCTTGTTGGGGAAAATAATTCTTATTAACTTAATGTACATTTGCGATTGATTTTTCTGTTCTGTGTGTAATCTGCGATTTCAACTGTTCTGAGGATGAAAGCAATGAAGTAATTACATTTTCTCAACAAAGCTACTCCTTATATTCAAATTTAATAAGACATTATGCTTCACATAACATTTCAGTAGGAAATATTGTGGGTTGTACTTAATTACATTTATCCTGCATTTGAAGTAAACACACTTTTCAATAAACTGCACTACAAGTTCAGAGAGAAGGAACTGCACAACAAGATAAGGTGAACAATTTTTGGCCCAAAGGCATCTCTGGATGCCGAACCACCAACCATGACAGCAGTGTCTGATATGCTCTAACTCCTGAGCCCTACTTCTCTGCAGTTTCACACAAAGCCATTCACAGGGCTGCAGTGGACCCTCACTTCTGCAAACCTTAGTCTAAGGTGTTAGCCACCACCACTTTGTTTGGACTTTGTAGACCAGCAAGTATGCACTGGTTTTATTCGGCTCTAGAAAATGAAAATGACCTTTTATTTTTACACAATATCAGCAAAAAGCAGCATATAACAACTTGCCAGGACCAAGAAAGATAAGCGGAAAGAAGGCTGGTAATGCTTATTTATTACCCTTGGCCACACTCAGGAAACAAAAACAAAAAAAACATTTACTTGTAGTCTATCGGGCACATGTTCCCCTGATTAATCAAGTAAATTGTATCCCCCGTTAACAGAAACCCTTAAGACTCAAAGTGTTATGATACAGTAGGTGTCCACGTGTCCCCTCTGCAAATTGGAGTCCACACTGTTTGGAGCATTTGTAATGGATTATCTGACTAATTATGGCTTGTTGTGTGATACTGAGCATCCAAAAAGTTAGTGTTTCAGCTTTAGTGAGTGGAATTTCATCCATCCATTTTCTTCTGCTTATCCAGGGCAGGGTTGCAGGGACAGCAGCCCAATCATAGAAGCCTAAACCTCTCTCTCCTCAGCCACCTTCTCCAGCTCATCCGGGGGGACACTAAGGCATTGAGATATAATCTCTCCAGCGTGTTTTGGGTCTTCCCTGGAGCCTCCTCCCAGCAGGAAATGCTCGGAACACCTCACCCAAGAGACACCATCCTAGTCAGATACCTGAACCACATCAAGTGGCTCCTTTCGACATAGAGGAGCAACAACTCTACTCTCCAGAATGACCGCACTTCTCACCCTATCTCTAAAGGAGAGGCCACACACCCTTCGGAGGAAACTCATTTCTGCCACTTGTATCCACAATCTGATTCTTTCGGTCACTACTCAAAACCTGTGACCGTAGCTGATGGTAGGGATGTAGCCTGACCGGTAAATCAACAGCTTTGCTTTCACACTCAGCTCTCTCTTTACCATGACTGGCTGGTGCTGGATGCCATCACCTGAGAAAGCCAACAGGACCACATCGTCCGCAAACAGCAGAGATGAGATTCTGAGGCCACCGAGGTGGAAGCCTTCCACCACTTGGCTATGCCTACAAAATCCGTCCATAAAAATTCTGAGCAGAATCAGTGACAAAAAGCAGCCCTGGTGGAGTCCAACACCCACAGGAAATTCATCTGACTTACTTAATGCAGACCAAGCTGCAGGTGTACAGGGACTGAATGGCCCGCAACAATGGGCCAGACACCTCGTACTCCTGCAGGACATTGTAAGTCCCCCAGTAGTTGGCGGACACCCTTTGTTCCCCCTTTTTAAAGATGGGGACCACCTCCCCAGTCTGCCAATCCAGTGGCACTGCCCCAGATCTCCATGCAATGTTGCAGAGGCATCTCAACCAAGACAGCCCTACAACATCCGGAGTGTTCAGGAGCTCAGGGTGAATCTCGTCCACCCCAGGGGCCGTGCCACCAACGAGTTGTTTAATTGCCTCAATGACATCACCCCTTTCCATTTTTTTATTTGTCTGCAACTTAGAACTAATTATTTGTGTCTGTGTGTTGCACCCACACAGTTTATAGAGACAGGTTGCTAACCAAGCTAAATAGCACTAGCTGTTAAATTAACACTCCACTCTCCAATCTGAATATTCTAACTTCTAGCCAAAACACTACCACTGAAGAGTCCTAAACCAATGAGTGATGTCACAGTGGCTAAGTCCATCTTTTAAACTATCTATGCCCGGAACAAAATAAGCCAACATAGCAGATAAAAGGGACTGAGCTTTTCCTTTCCTCTTCCACTCACCCCTGCACATGGACAGTGCCTCTGAGTTGCAGCACTGCTCGATGAGCTGGTTACAACTCTCCACCATGCCCTCCTGCTGAGCCTTGTCACAGGAAGCGCCCAGGAACCGAGCCAATTGCTCCACCAATGTCCCCAGATCCTGACGAGGAGAGGAAGGAAAAAAAATAAGACAGAAATCCTCACACACAAGCACAGAGAAAATACTGTTTTTCTTGCATTCTAAAACAATATCAGTCGTTCTGCTTTCTAAACCACGGCTAAAAAGAGCACACAATTTCCTACACTTACACAGTTGATGTAGCAGATAATTGAGGAATGATAACTGCAGACATACAGTACCAGTCAAAGGTTTGGATACACTTATTAATGTGTCCAAACTTTTGAATGGTACTGTATATAACAAAATATACAACTCTGTATGCACAGAAACTCTTTTTTCTTTCTTTCTTGTCTTTAAACTTTAACCAGGAAAGTCCGACTGAGATTAAGAATCTCTTTTTCAACGACATCCTGGCAAAACACCTTTTACGAAATTTTATAGTTAAAACACAAGCAAAAGACAAAATAATTACATTTGATAAACAAATTAAGAAAAACAAGTGCATGTTATGGAGTTGGCCTCAAGAACTTGCAGTTTGGATTTAAAAGCACACAATGAATTTAACTCAGTCAGTTTCTGGTCTTTCTGCAACATGTTCCATGTGGAGCAAACAGAGTGAACAAAAGGCTTTTTACCCAGTTTCGTAACGGCATATGGAAAAGAAAGCAGCAATTTGTCTTGAGAATGTAAGGAGCATTACTTCTCAATGCAATTAAAGTGTTGGCAGGTATTAGTCCATGTTTCGCCTTACAGATGAAAATATACTGTAAAGTGACAGATCCAGCAGGTGGCCAAAGCAGGCCATCCCAGCTGAGCATATAGATCACAGTGGTGCATTGACACTGTGCATGCTATACAGTATCAACCATCCAAAGACATTGAGCAGAAGCATTCATACACAATAAATCCCCATAATCCAATACAGACAAAAACATACAGCAACAAGCCGCTTTTTTTTCACTGAAAGAAAGAAACAGCTTGTTTTGAAAATAAAAACTCAACTTAAGCTTTAGCTTCTTCACAAGGTTTTCCACATGTGACACAGATATTAATAAGTGTGCACCAACTCTATTTCATTTCCCTCTAGAGGGAACACTGAAGGGTGCGTTTGTAGCCTCTTCCTAGGATTTGAAAACAGCATTAACTTTGTCTTTTGTGCACTGAGAAAAAGTTTCAAGTTAATGAATGCTGGACGGTAACAAGCACTTGCTGCAGGGATTCAATGATCAGAGTAAGAGTTGATCCACAGCAGTAAAAATAACTGTCACTGGCTTAAAAATACAACTTTGAAAATTTAGATTTGGGTACCTAAGTATTTCTAACAAAAGTGACAACACAACGGTTGTTTAAATCATTGCAGAAGTTACTCAAAGAAGAGAATTTATGAGGAACATTTGTGAAGAGCAAGTCAATCATGGTGGACTTTTCAGGGCATTAAAGGTTTGGCCAGGTGCATAAATTGACCAACTGGGTAAGGTTGGCGATGCACCTGTTACCTGCCCAGTAACATGAACAGCTGGTTAACGCCAAGCGCATCGCCGCTGAGACGTCTGATGAAACGTCTGATGAAACGCACTTTGAATTACCGTGATTACGTGACCAGGTAAACCTTGTTCACCTTAATGTGGGCGGCTTGCTTTCTAAAAATAGTCAAGATTTGGGTTAAATCAAAAGATCCAAATATTATTGTCATTTCTGAAATCTGCTGCTGACATTAACATAAATGGGTGCAATGTTTATACCATCAACAGGCCCAAGAAAGGTGGCCGTGTTGCTAATTGTGTTAAGACCAGAAAAGAACTCAGATGGTGTTTGGACACCAACTCAGGACCTGGGTGAGGTTGCAGATTACCAGATAAAAGTAAGACAATCAACATTGTAATATTCCCTATTGAGTCAGACATTTGATAAGCTGATCCCAAGTAAGGCTTTGAGACTGGGGTCCTGTCCCAGGGGGATTGGTGACTGCTCTGATTGCAGTCCTGGCACATCCACGAGTAAAAGGATACACATTTTGTTAGATGTACTCACCCAGGACTGAGAGTGTAGTCCCAAGTCAGTCTCACACAGTCAGTAGACATAATAAAGTCATACTGTAAGACTTTTCACTATCCAGAATATTCAGCACCTATTGCTGTAGAGTGAGTAGATATCTGCACAGCTCAAGCCTCAGTGTGGAGTAGATGGTGTCTTCAATCAGCACAGGCCTCAGTACAGCCAGTGTAGCTGAATTGTTGCTGCAGTTCCAGGCTAGAAGCAAATCACACTGCAACAAATGATCATCTTTGTTGCTGGATTTGCTGCCACAGATCGAGGCTAAAAGCAAGCCACAGTACAGCTTATCCCCGGGCCTCTAGTTAGTTGGTACTAGCTCCAACAAGAGGGCAGCAGCTCACAAAATATGGCAGGGTACATAGGCCAAAGTCCCAAAAACATGAAAATACTTCTAGTAAATTAGCAGAGAGCAAAATCATGACTCTTCTAGTTTCAGGGTTACAGCTCCTAATGTTCACTAGAACCATTTTGTACTTTCCTCCCTCATCTGCTCCAGTTGTTCCCTCAGCCCCTGGTACTTCTATAAGTTCTCGTGTTCCTTCTTTCTGATGTTTCTCTCTGCTGAGATTGCAGCATACACAGGAGAACCGAGAGGTGAACCTAATCAAAGTAATGACACAGAGCGGCAGCAAGACTGAACACGATGCACACGAGACTAGGGGCTGGCAAAATAAAACAGGAAGTAGCAAACAGCAGACGGAGAACAGAGACTTTACAAGACACAGGAAACATGGGAGAACCGAACTAAAATGCAAGAAACTAGAGCTCAGCCATAAATCCAAAATATAATTACGGGAACATGGAAAATCATAATAATGAACTCTTTAACTAAGGAAAACATAAACTTCAAGAATAAACTAAACTGAGAAATGGAAATAATTTAATGACCTAAACACACAAAATGCTGAGACAGACCCAAAACTATGACAAAATATTTAATTTGTCAGTGAAACATTTTGAAATAAATACAGTTTATAAAACAAAACCCTTTTGTTTTTATTTTTTTTACATTTTGTTCTTAGTCAGTGTTTTGCTTTGTGTTTGTTAGGTTTAGATTTGAACTTGGTTAAAAGCTCAAAGTTTGACTTCAAACAGACACGAGGCCGAGCAGAAGCTCCATTCTTGGGCTACAAGGTAACAAAAGTTCCACCCATCGAATGTGTTTTAAAAAGAAGTGACAGGAGAACATGAAAGCTTAAATGGCAATTAAATAGCATTTAAATGGCAACTAGATTACAAATTAATCTGTGAAACATTACAAACTCTGTAAATATTCTACGCTTCTTGTTTTTTACATTTCGCAGTCTGACTGCTAAGAAGGCAAAAACTGTGTTCATTAAGTGTTCGAGGATAAAGGTGAAGCAAATGCTCAGAAACTCCCTTCACTGTACAAAGGCAGGTTAGGAAATGATAATTTAATCCCTAAATTACACCCAAAATTTGGTGGCGTTAACTGTCAGGTTCATCACTGGGTTTAATTTGATATAAATTTTAAGATAAGAACTAGCAAAAAGATGCTAAAATGGTACATGAAACAGTCATGATTTTACCTTGTACATGTCTTCATATTTCAAGAAGAGGACATTGGAATCCATACGGTGTTCCCAAAATTCCTGAACATGTTCAAACCAGGAACCATATCCCACTGTGGGGGAAACGAGGAAAGCCAGTGAGACAGAGGGACTCGGCTAAACGGCACAGGGGATCTATGAAGTGGATGGAAGTAAATTATACACTTACGCTTGTCATTCATGAAGCGCCGGCAGAATTCCTGGAAGGTTCCCCGGTAGCTCATGGTCCTGAGAGAGCGGTGAAACTGATAGTAGGACACCACCAAGTCTTTAGGGTTCCGAGCCATGTAGATCACCTGAAAGAGAGAAACAACAATAAACTCACTGTAAACAGGGACTAAAGAGCACCTCTGTGCAGCGCTACTGTAAAGGAACATTCCTGCTGAATCTACTTGTTGACTATTCTTTTTCCTTTTTTTCAGACCTTAGCCTCTCCATTGTGCATGGCTGTGGGGAGGAATCGGTAGGGAAGATGGCTTTTGATCAGACGAGGCGACGTCAGCTCCTGTGAAACCACAAAGAACATTAATCCTGCAGGCTCCGTGTGCAACGCTCTGTCCAAAAAGATTGCCCAATAAATCTGTAGCTACATCATGATTGAACTTTTTGACTGTCAGTCAGCAGACTATAACATTTTTCTCCCTCCTGAAACAGAAGTGCAATAAAAATCTGACACTACGTTAGTTAATAACTACTGGTGGTGGAATGAATCCAAACCAAACAACAGCTTGATATACAATAAGCTCACTGCAGCATCAACAGCGTAATTAATTAATTATTCATTCCTAAAGCTATAGGAATAAACATGTGTATGAATACAAAGAGTCTATAGACAAGATTTTTTACTTTCAGCTTTTCATTTGTAGTCTCAGTTCGACTGACCAATCACGTTTGAGGAGGCTTCGGCTACGTGCAAATAAACAGTTTATTTTCAAACTTTTCTGATGATTTAGCTTTTCTTTTTTAATTTCATAAACTCATAAGCAATGACAGATGCACATAACTGTATGTTTATCTGTTATCTTGGCTACACTGAAAAATTAGCAGATGCCCTAAGAGATGCGCCTCGGGTAAATTAGGTAAGGTACAGTGAATGCTACTGTGGTTACTCACTGTACTGTACCTGTATGATATCCAGCCCAGGTTGTGGGTATTCTAAGACAGGCAGCTGTTCATCAATGTTCATAAGGCCGATCTCATCAGGGTCTGCTCCCTGACTCACCAGATATACAACTTCCTGAAGTAGACTGGTGCCTGCAAAGACAGTCAGCAGACAACAAGAAAACTCAAACTGCAGCGAGAGAACAATGAAAGCTGAAGATCCGCAGCTGAAGAGCTCAGATTGATTTGGAATTCAGTGATGTTGTCCCAGGGCACCAAACCACACAAGCATGCAGTAGCTGTGTTCTTACTAAGTGGAAATGTTTGCATTATTATTAAGAGACACATATTTAGTATAAAAGGTGAGCAAATGCAGAAATTTGCACAGAAAATAGCAAAGTTACTCTAAATAAATGATAACATTTCTTTATGCTTAATATACAATAGTTTGCTAAAGGCAGCTTGTGCTACTTTCCTCGAGTGGCCTACAAAATTAGTTCATGTAGCTGTAAAAAAATACTCCTGTGATAAAGTATCTTTTAACAAAGAGGTTTAAAATCAGTGCAGAAGAACTGCATAATGCAGGATACGTAAGATATCCAACAATGAAGCTCAACTACAAGCTGATTGGGGACAACAGTGGCTCCAAACGTGTCTTCTGATTCTTCAGTAAAAGTAGAAACACATTAAGTATTTTTTCAATTCAATTGTTATTAAACTTAAATAACTAAAATATTGACAATGGTGAAGTATAGAAGATCCAGCTGCTCTCTGAGGTCTTAATTCAGCCGTAAGAACAAAAGTGTTTCATGCCTCGTGGGTCAAAAATAAAGCATCATTTGCTAAAAGACACCTTGGACACCTTATTTACTTTTAAGAGTTTTCTTTCAGTCGGTCTGATCATTTAGACCGCAGCACAAAGTGGAACCCTTCATACATTATAAATGTCTTATTCGTTGCCATGACAATGATTTGTGGGCTTGTGACTCTTTCGGTTTGCAGATATCATTCGATGCGTCCAGTCTGACAATGGCTGTCATGCTCTGCCTGCCGATTCTGCTGTGTGCCCTTTTGTTAGCTGCTGTCTTCCCCTGTGTGTTGTCTCCTCTCTCTCTCCTGTTTTCAGTGGGCGGGACCTGTAGGTATCTGCTCTGCCACTGAAGCACACCTGTGCTGCTCGCCTGGTGGCTTCTGATAGGTTGCTATCAGATCACACCAGATGAAACTTGAAGGACACCTCGTTATTTAGAAATGGGAAAAGTCAAAGTGCAACACAGTCCGAACTCATCCCAGCTTGTTTCTTAAACTAAAGGCTTGCCAATGTTCTACATCACAGGCTGATGTGAACACGACTGAGTGCTCTCACTGAAGAGGAGAAAAATGTAAATGGCCTGAAGTTAACCACATGCTTCCTTTGAAATCTCAGAAATTGCATATAAAAGATTTTGGTTAGTTGTTTTTTTTTCCAGTTTTCCTGTAAAAGAGTTCTCGTTCTAAAAGAGAACTTTTATTACACATTAGTCCCAGTTATGGAGTGTTTTTCAGTTATCAAAGGCTTCAGTTGTGTTTGATACATGAAAAAAACAAACATGGGGCTTACTAATAAAAGTTTTTTTAAGAAACTGTGCGAGATGCTTGGGATAAAAAGATTAATAGAGAACAATGTTCTCAGATAACTCTGAGACTCAGACTGTCACAACTGCTAACCAGAACACATTTAAAGGCATGTTTTTAGTATAAATTTAAGCACGTTTGCAGCCTAGTTTGGATTGTGTAGTGTACATATCTGCTTGGACTGAAACATTATATGATACATTATCTTTGATTGTAAATAGTTGTTTTTTTCTTTGCACATTTTGTTGTATTTTGATAGTTTGGAATTTAAATATATCACAATGCATATTGAACGGGAGGTCCTTATCTTAATTTCCAAATCTGCTCTTACTTATAAATTTTGGAGACCTGGATGTGTGAATATTGTGTTTCGGGGTTTAATTTACATATTTTTAATTGAAGACTTTAATACTGGATTCCCAGAAAGCTGATGGAACTGATAGAATCAGATTAAATAAAGAAATATCAAATGAATGCCGCAGAGACTGAGACACAGTTTCTAAATGGACAGAGCAAACATCTGCAGGCTCCTCACCTTGCAGACTCTCTCTGCCCACGTCTGCCTAGCTTTAAATTTAAAAGGGGTCAAAGTTCAGTATGTTTGTTGATCCAGATCTCCAGATTACACCAACTCTGTGGCTCTATAACAGTACAGGGGTACATACAGTATATCACTTGCAGGGAGACGTGAAATTGAGTGTGTGCTGCTGTCATAACAGGCATAAACAATATCACACCTCTCAGCCTTTCTCTTTAGTTATAGGATGCTGCTGATCCCATTGGCCAAGGCAGTCACATGTAAGGCAGAGGCATCATAGTGCTGCAGGATCCCAGCCATGTGGTCTGACATGTGCTTTCTTTTGTCTGTGCACCAAAAGACTACAGATATACAAAGCTTGTTGAAGCATCAACCACAAAGACTGCCGGGATGTATAAAGTCATCACCGGTTACAATAAATATTTAAAGTGGACAGAAAATTGCAGAGAAGCTCAGGGGAGGCCAGCGTGCCAAGGACATCAAGTTCAGATCAGGCATTCGCTGTTCTGGTGAGCAAATGTGAGAGGTCATTCTTGACCTTGCTTTGGTAAACTCATGAAAGGGAGCATTCTTGGCATCTGTGACTGATGTTTCCAATAATTTTAGCTCTGTGACCTTAACAAATGTCACTGGCTCTGACCCAGGACAAAAGCCCTGCTTTGAAATCACACCAATGTTCTCTTGAGATTTCTGACTTTATCCTGTCTTTAACTGACACAAACATATTGCCTAATATGTTTGTGTTGGTTGTATTTTTAACTTTTGGGCCATTTTTAAATGCATTTTAAAATTAAATTAACTAAAAGTATGATGTGCTGAATTTGTAGAATTTAAAAAGCATGCATTCTGAAACATCCCTGTGATTGATCTAAAAGAGTATACTGGAAACAAGACACTGAATCAAAAAACAAGTTTGGTGTTGAAACACAGAGGAGAGCATTAGTAAGATGCAGGGGTGTCAAACTCCAGGCCTCGAGGGCCGGTGTCCTGCAGCTTTTAGATGTGTCTTTGCTTAAACGTACCTGAGTCAGATATAGAAGTCATTAGCAGGACTCAGGAGATCTTGACTGCATACTGAGGAGGTAATTCAGCCATTTGATTCAGGTGTGTTGGAGCAGGGACACATCTAAAACCTGCAGGACACCGGCCCTCGAGGCCTGGAGTTGCCACCCCTGCTCTGAAGGGGCTTTGTGGCTTTTAGCTCCTCTATGCATCTTTGCAAATAGGTGCATATGGGGCGGTTAAAGCAGCAAAACAAATGTGAAAAAACTAAACTGTAAATTTAAAAAGTAACACTTAATTGCATTTTTTTTTTCATAGACTGCACTGGATTCAAGTTTAGGGAAAATATGGGAACATAGGGTGGCACTGGCCCATCCTAAAATATATGATCGACCCCACTGGTGCCCCAGGGGCAGATTTGTTGCAGATTTTAAAGTGCTGTTATTATTTTAAGCTGCATTATTACAGGTAAAGCTACCATTATGTAAGTAATTCAGATCATATCCACAGCAATATTAAAGTAACACAATATTTCACACAGTAATAAAATTAGAACTATGATCCATTAGTATCATGTAAAATAATATCACTTTATTTTAGGTACTTTGACTGTATTTTGCTTATAAAACCTTTCTACTATTAGGTACATTTTTGACATTTACTTAAATACTTGTTTCAAATCTTAGCAAAACAGGAATTCAGTACAAACCATTCTTGGGCTCTTGGGCGGCCACTTTCCACATAAATCTCTATTGGGGCTCAGGGCTGCAAATGAGCCTGAAAAACGTACCCAGTGTTTTCTACGCATATTACTAAACTGTTTGCATTTGTGATCAAATATTCTGAATCCTTTTGGCTCCATCTGCCTTGCTCCTGCCTCCCAACCCCTCCTGTGCCAGCAAATGTAAACACACCCCTGCTTCCTTTGGGCTACTTTCCTCCACTAGGCTATGTGCGTATATATAAACTCTACACTGGAAAAATATTCAAACTCCTTCCGGCCTTCTGCAAGCACCGAGAAAGCGCTTCGGCTGCTCACCAGCTGTCACATGACTGGACCCACCCAGCGCAGAGCGGGCACGGTGCATGCTGCAGCTCTGCGCAAAGACACTCCGATGATGGATGTAAACACCAACTTCCAGAACTGCGTGTGCGATCGAGGTGGATGATGAAGGCCACAGCAGGCGTGTTGGCTGAACTCGCGTGCTTCCGCCAGGCATCAATCGATCTAATGAGTCTGACTCATTTGTTAGTGTCTGATTATGAAATACAGGCTGTTGCTGCTACGTGTAAACGTCTCACAGAGGCCTATAAAAAAGTAGTTCTACTGCATAAGCACGATAAACAGTAACATTAGATCATTGTGATCCACCCACTGCTATTAAATGAACAGATTGGCAGCTCTAATGATGCTGAAACCTGTGTGCTATGCAAAATGTACTCTGTCACTGATAATAGATATGGGCTACTTGTGATTACGTGTTTTGTTCATGTTATAAAACTTTGATATGAACAAGAGGCCTGCAGGAACTGCTGCGGTAGAGAGCAGCAAGCAGCAGGAATTGCGAAGACATGAAGACAGTCGTGCACAGAGTGACGCGGGGGCTTGTTTACCTGACTTTGGATAGGTGACGATCCATATGTCGCTACTTCTAAGGGAGAAATTAGCGATCTCCTCCATCTTCCCTCTGCAGAAGGGTGGCAGCCGCACTCCATCAAACTCGAAGTATTTGCTCTCAAACTCAATCGGCGTGCTCGGCGTATCTGCCTCGCTCTCGGCCATCCTCGAAACGCGCCGCCAGTGCAGGAAAACGAAAACGCGCGCACCCACGTGAACAGCTTTGCGTATGTATGTTTTGATTAAAAAAAAACGGTAAGAAGTACGATGATGACCGTGGTAATGTTGGCTCGAAACGGTGATGTTTCTCGCGTAGGGATGCTGTGGATCGCGGTGGAGGGCGGAGGAGTTGACCCTCAGCCAATGGCGCAGCAGAGAAGTGATGTAATACGCGTGCACGAGACCCAGCATCAGGACCACTTTCAGCGGGCCCGAGGACGCGTGCGCCATGCAGAAGGAGGATGTTTCCAAACCCCTTACACAGACCTACAAAAACAGACAGAGTATTAGGTTATGAGGCTGCTGTTAATGACTGCTTATTGTGTTGATGTAACTTATATCATGTTCCCTCCCTCTATCACTAAGTCCTTGCTCATAGGGCATCATCTGGTTGTTGGAGTTCTCACTCTATTATTACCATACTTTGCTCTTTACCATACTTTGAGATGACTCTTGTGAACTGGCGCATTGTGAATAAAGCTAAATCAAAAGTAGGACTCT
>VUQJ01002990.1:0-10170 GCA_015108635.1 Andinoacara biseriatus | reverse complement strand
GTGACCTAAAGCATGCATCCATCCAACACAGCCCTGCCGTTGCTGCAGGATAAGTATGGCTGTCCTTTACAGACTAAAACCCAATTTTAACCACATCTGTGAAAAGATCTGATGATGGCAGCTGACAGATATTTATATCAGGAAGAATGGGAATAATTGCTTAAATCCAGGTGTGCAGAATCTGAGACTTGCACAAGAAGATGTGTTACTGCTGCCAGAGTGTTTTCTGAAAAGTACTAAATAATGTAAATTATGTTTTTCATTTTGGAATTTTAAATACATTTCTTTTTAGAATGTATATCTTTTCATGTTGCAATTGTGGATTTATTTGCAACAAATTAATTTTATCAATTTAAAAATAAACCTACAGCACAGTAAAATCTAAAAATAAAGACTTGTGATTAATAACTAATACGCTGTTAATGTAGGCTATTGTTCAAAATTTCAAGAAATTCTAATGAAAAGAAAGTTTAAAAAACGTGAACTCACACTTTATCTGTCTAAGTTTTAGTTGTGCAAAGAAACAAATGATCAGACAGCACTGTGAGAGATGGTACTATGACTTATTCGTTACTGCGTGATTAATGCAGACATTCCATTTCCAGTTCAAAATTGCCAATACTGCCCACTGATACTGCTCATGAGCTTAGGATGTACAGTTAATAGGGTAGAAACAGTTACATGATATACTTAATAAGGCAGGACCCATGTTGAATTTGTGTGTGTGCGTGCGCGCGCGCAAATGTATTGTCTTTTTTAACTTTAAAACTTTAACTTTCACCTTCTCGTGTGACGTCGCAGAGCGCGGTCCAGAAAACCTTCCACTGATTGGATGGATTGGCTCATATGACAAGACGAATGTACCGCGTGTTGCCTTTGCTGTAGCTCGGAAATATGATGACTTTCAAATAACTTACGACACTAATATTTTTATGTTCTCATTTAAGTGGAATAAGAGAAACAAGTTCATGATAACAAATAGTAGCAGCCTGGCGCAAACAAATGCTTTTTCCCTTTAAATATAAATTTTGTGATAGTTTAATTGGTGTTAATTTGAAGAACTTTCAGGGAGTAGCTTTTTCTGACAGACACTGAACACATTACAGATTGTATATAGCTTGTTGTTGACCTGGTGAGTCTGTTTCTTGCGGTTGTACAGCGGTGACACCACTGACAGCTTGGTGATTTCACAGTTACCGGTGCACCACCAGGGCTCCTCAGCAAGGGCATGCCCCGCTATGTTCGACTTAAGCCGCGGCTGGAACCTGTCCTTCGCCGGTTGCGGGTTCCTGGGCATTTACCATGTCGGAGTTGCCAGTTGCCTGCTGGAGAAAGCTCCGTACATTATCAAGGGGGCTACTAAGCTGTACGGAGCCTCGGCTGGTGCTCTGACCGCCTCGGTGCTTGCCAGCCAGGCTCCCATAGGTAAGAAAGGTCACCTGAATTTTAATGTACACTAAAGTCAGCCTGTGGTGCACACCGAATACGATTTTAATGGCTGCTGCTGTATAAATATGGGTTCCTCTCGTTTCACCTAGTTAGGAGCCGTAAAAACTTATTTAGGAGACTTAGGTAGATTTCGACAATAAAACTGACCTAAAGGTTAGTGGAAATACTGTAATATTCTAAATATACTTAAGACACTTTTATACAAGAAAGAAAGTTCAAAACACGGGCTACTTACTGTGAATGTCATCAACATGTAAGCATGCAGATATAAAATTGAGGAATGTTTTTATTAATAATTAAGTATTAATAAACGTTTATATCTAAAGCAAGTTTCGATATTAAACATTTTTACAGAGGAAAACCAGGAGAAAGCAATTAAACTCAACAAAATTACATGGACGCCACCAAGATAATACATAAATAACCGCAGCTATTCACGGCGGCTCCATATGTTCCACATAAAACATACTGTAAATCCACATTGTTAAGCACAGCTATCAATAATATTCTAGCAGGTAATTTCTGTACAAGGTTAGATATTGCTTGTCAGTTACTATAGATCAGTAAGCTGAACATAATGATTCATATTACTGCATGGGTGCAAATATTCAGGTTGCGTTCAAGTAGCTCTGGGCCATACCACAGCATGACTGTGCTTGAGCTAGAAGCACTCTTTCACTTTCTTTCTCATGAAGAAACAATCATTAAGGACTGATAACAGTGGGCACCTGTGAGCCCAGACTGACTGACTCATGCCCGCCAAGGTCACTGTCTAACAGTATCGATACAGGTTAAATTATTATGTTTTTATCTAAAAACAGAGGTTTTCTCTTTAAAGTTCTTCTTTTTCTTTCCCAGCTAAATGCTGTGAAGATGTGATTAAGGTGGCAAAGGAGGCCAGAAAGAGAAACCTGGGCCCCCTTCACCCAACTTTCAATCTGGTTAAGGTGTTGAGGTCTGGCCTGAACCGTGACCTGCCCTCTGACGCACACGTCCTGGCCTCGGGGCGGCTGTGTGTCTCTCTGACCAGAGTGTCTGATGGGGAGAATGTGCTGGTGTCAGAATTTAGCTCCAAAGAGGAGCTCATTCAGGTGCGCTGAGGGAGGTGGTGGATATATTCCAAGTGACAGGGAATGGCTGTTCTCTGGTTTAACCCCATGCTCTGTCCACAGGCGCTGGTCTGCAGCTGTTTTATCCCCATCTACTGTGGGCTGATTCCTCCATCCTTCAGAGGAGTGGTGAGTTTGCTTCTTTACACGTGAGTGTGCTGCTGTTTGTGGGAAGCAGAAGGAAACATGTGACCAAACAGAATAGAAAAAGAAGAAGGAAGCTTGAGCGGTGAGGGAGAAATGTAGCAATAAGCAAAGTTGAAAAGCATTTAATCAGATGTCAAAGAGTAAACTCTGAATGTAAAAACACTGTTGAGACATGGCTCGTGTTGTATAATCAGACGATTTGGTTGCAGCTATCGTGCATATCCAACGTTGACTTTTAAGTCGTGACATTATGACAGTAAATGTAAAAAATGGGACTTTATAGCTGCTGCAGTTTGAGCTTTAATGCATTAACAACAAAGAAGGAAAAACACATATTTAACATGCAGATTAAAGACTGGTATTAATTTAAGTTCCTGCATAAGTCAATCTGATCAATGCTTTGCATATTTACAGAAAAGCAGTGATAAAGAAGATGCAAGTCTGAGCATAAACTGCTGTTTGCTTCACTGTGACTTATCAGCAGCTGTTGGACTTTGGCAGCAATCTCATCAATCAGACCAGCTTCCTGTCCCAGTCATAACTGAGACACTCACAATTTGATTTCAATCCAGTAATATAATAGTAACATGATCATAAAGATTGAGTTCAGCACAGATAAAAAAATAATCAACCTGATGATGTAAAGTAGTGTAAAATTTTCTGGAATAATTCAACCGTAATTCCTTGAAATAGACTTGAAGCATATTGACTGGATTATGTTTATTGCCAAAGTAATTGAGGTATTTGGCAAGTTACAACTGCGTAATATTCAGTCCATAAGTAAAACAAGTATTTTCATAGACAGCAATAAATTGATGTAGCTGCCATAGCAGCTGTTAGTTTGTGGACCACCATCTCGAAGCCTCAAGTTTAGGAATTAAGGAATTATGAACAGGATGTCAGCACTCTCATCAGAAAGAGTCACTTTAACTAATAACTTCTAGAAACAAAATTTACCGTTTTAGCATTTATGGAGAAAAGTCAATGCTTTTTGAATGGTCGCGATTTTTTTTTTGGAGCCAGCATCTATTAACCGAGTGTGAAATTACACTTTGACCTTCACTTTGGCTTTTTCCTTTTGCATGATGCCTCTGAGGAAGCTGTCTTTGCTGGGATTTTTTTTGATGACTTTCTTAGCAAAGTTAGTTAATTTAAATTTCAACTATAAGTAAACATGAAAATCTGAATCTTAGGGGGAAAAAAGAAAACGAAATGAAACAACTCAGTGAAACTAAGATGAAACAGTACCTGACTGACAGTGTTATAAAATATGGACTGAGTGGAATTTTGTTCTTTTTTACTTTGGCTGATTTGTTGTTGCCAAATGAAACTGCATGATGGAAAAAAAGAGTATAAATATGTAAACTGGCCCAAACGTTCGCATATACTGTAAGTAAATTATAATACAGTTGGAATTGTAGTGAAAAGTTCAGTGATATAGCTTTAAAAACATGTTTTTACTCTGTGCGCACAGTCAACCATTCCTTACTGACCTATAATCCATAAGGCTCGACATTCCTGACACAGAGGCTGCATTCCAACATTTAGTAGCCTGAATGAGATTTTACTACTGGCACTTAAAACAAGGTTAATTCCTTTTCCATGACATTTTAAGCACTTTAAATTAGAAAGCCCAGCTTTCATATTTCATCAGTCGGGAGGATGAGTGTGAACTGGAATCGAAGCATAACAAATGGGAAAGTCATTAAAAATCTTGTCTTGAAAATATTCTAGGCAAGAAAAGTTGCAGGATTAAAAATATGTGGCTCAAAAAAACCCCTTTTTTTAAATTTTATTTTTGCCCAGTCACCATGGTACGGCTGCAAAGAATCATTTTCATGTGTTTCACTGAGGCCTGCTCTGTGAGTGCTGACCAAGCATGATGAGTGAAATTGTTGCAATAAGCGCTGTAAATAAAGATTAGACTGCTCCAGGTTTTTGAATATAACTACGCATGTTTTCTCTCTATGTGTTTAGCGTTACGTGGATGGTGGGATCAGTGATAACCTACCACAGTCAGAGCTGAAAAACACTATCACTGTATCTCCTTTCTCTGGCGAAAGCGACATCTGTCCGCGGGATAAATCCACCAGCTTTCACGAGCTGCGCTTCACCAACACCAGCATTCAGATGAACATGGGCAACATGTACCGCCTCAGCAGGGCGCTCTTCCCACCAGAACCCAAGGTCGGTACCACAGTGGAAGTCATGTACTTGTGCACGCTTTAAGGCTGATGGCCAATCACTTGCAGACATTTCAGGCTTCAGTTGCCTAGGCGACCCTGGGTCATATGTCAATCAACAGTGTCCACCTGCCACACAAAGGGGCCATAAATAACACTTCCTGCCGGGGCAGCAGTTGCTCAGTGGGTAGAGCAGGACATCTACTAATCAGAGGGTTGCTGGTTTGATCCCTGGCTCCTCCAGTCTATCGTTGCAGCCTCCCAATGCGTTCATCAGAGTGTGATTGTGTGAGGAAAATAATAGCTAGGAAAGAATACTTTTCCTTGCATTGACCATTCCATATCTGACCAACAGAGGTTTCCAGCGACTAAAGCTGCGTCCACGCTGAAAGCGATTTGCAGCGACATGCCTATCAGAGACCACAGAAAGTGAGTGAAATTTGGAGACTATAGATGGAATAACTTGTGGCGACATGAAGCGGGTGGGACCTGAGATAAACTTTTCCCAAACAATTGAAGAAACTACCAGTGAGAGCACAGGACACAGTGACTTATGACCTGGTAGTAAATTCATTAAAAGGTTACCTGCACAGCTGGAGTCTGGAATGTCTGCTGTCATCTTAGAGTTATTGTGACCAGTAAAAAAATGATTATCATATAAACCTCTGAGTGGCCATGAAAAATGTTTTGATCAAACTGTGTTCCAAGAAAATAGTTTATATTTAATACAGTGGTAATAAGAGAAACAGTGGCCTCCACGTGCAAAACCATTATTGTCTCATTCAATATCCCAGAAGCTTAATTGTCTTGATGCTATAAAGAGTTCTTTTTGAACAGTATATTTGTCGTACTGTCACTCAGCACTATCCTCCTCTCTCATTGGTAGTTTGCAGACGTGTCCACTTTGTGTCACTAGTATTTGACCCGTTATTGCTTGAAGCTGCTGAATGTCATTGACTTTGGTCTCCAGCTGCTTCCCGTGTGGTCACCCTTTTACAGTTTGTGAGGGTCCGTGCTGTTGGTCAGGCAGAGAGCATTCTTACTTATGAGCTAAAGATCTTTGCTGGGGGAACTTCCCTGGAATTAGCAGCAAATGTGTTTCATCCACCTGATCAGATGCCTTGTATGCATCGAGTGTAAAGCCCACAGCTTTCCAGTGTGTTACACACAGTGTCCAGTACCTTGCCAGTGATGGCTCTCTATCCTACCTACTTGTAGAAGTCAAAGCGGTGTTAATACTGTCATTCATGTTTATTATAGTGGCCTATAAGTGCCTCACAATTGCTTGTGCTTATGGCTGAGGCGCAGAAGCTTTATGGTGCCAGTGCTAACCTGTTAACATCTGTTAAAGTAACATCCCCTGAACAGGAAACACAGATTCTCACAAACTGGCAGCTGTGTTGTTAGGCCCTTAGATGCCTTCCAGTTCACCAGGATAAACTAAAGGAAGTCCACAAATGGATGTTACAGCAGATTGCTGAATGTTTTTGCCTTGTAGCCACTGATAAAGTTCCTTTATGACTTACATGAGAGCTTTAAGGGACTGAATGTAATTGTAATCATTTTATTTAAAAATTCCTGCTTGTACCTTCACTTTAAATCAATTAATTTCCTCCAACCCGTCACCGACCAGTACCAGAATCTGGCCTCTTGTTTTCAGCTGCTGTCCTTCTCATTCACACCACGTTTCCTCGTGTTATTTACTGGTGGTGTGATGATTGCCAGGTAACCTCTAAGATAAGGTGATCTTTGACCTTGCTGGAGTAGAACTGTTTGCTGTATCATTGTTCTATAGTCTCACCACCCTTCTCACACGCCTTATCTGGATCCTGTGAATATGTCAAGCTCACCTATCAATGTCTGGGGAATGCGTGCTCTTTCGTACATGGTGGAATGACCTCGCTTCATCTGAAAAACAAGTCCACACAAAGCGCCTGAACAAAGTGACTTCTTACTACAAACACACACACTTAGCAAATATGTGTATTTTGATCCATGTTTCCTGTGGTCTGACTATTCCAGCCAGTAGAATCTGTGTCTCCCAGTGATGTCAGCTCGTGCTTGTATTGGAGCTGTTGTGCAATAACATGGCATGCTTCTGTAGCTTTCACTTTCCAGCAGACTGTAATATCTTAACATTGCATATTTATTTTTAACAACACTAAACAGTTTGTTCTGAAGAATAGAGAGTTCATCTTTAATAGGGAGATTGTTTGCCAATATTCAGTATCAGCATGCCTCTATGTCTTATTAGCTTTCCAACAACAATGCACGCATTTATTATCAGCTTTGAACCATATATTGAGAAGTGCCGACTATAAAATGTTTTCAGGACAGGAATGTTAAAGAAACATTTTCCTAGAGACACATTTTTAGCTCTTAGGAAATTATTAAAAATTAGACTCTATGCATGCAATAGTACCTTTTTTTGAACTGAGAGTGGGATAAAGAGTAATATCTTCAACCTCTTAAAATATTGTTATTTTTTTTAGGTTTTTCAGAAAAGGCAAAAAACTGAACCACACACTGAAAATATGAAGATTTAGGGGAAAAATAAAGCTTTCATTAAAAGATGATTCAGGCCATTATTTTAAGAGTGTGACAATAACATGATTTTTATTGTGTATGTGAAGAATAGAGGTTGAAATGGAAACTACCGCACGGTCAGCTTAATAAGTTACCCAAATGAAGTCAGGCTGAAGGTTTTCCTGAGCAGTCTGAGGCTCGTGTGTCGATGTGTCATTGCTGAAGAGCAGAAAGGTTTCTGGAGGAGGGCAGATTTTCAACCAGAGAATAATCTGTGAGAAATACCTCCAGCACAAACAAGACCTTTATGTGTTCATTAACTCCAAGACAGACAAACGTTCATGCACATGTAATGTAAAAGGCAAAAACAGAGTCTGTACAATTCTGACAAGCTTCAAAGTCAACATTTTGGTGTGACCACCTTCATAATTCCTTCAATTTTGACAGGATTAAAACTGGCCGCAATACAACCTTAAACCACAACATAGCCTCCGCTGTGTTTTACAGATTGCAGTATGTACTCACTGCTCTCCTGACTTCCTACATGCATTTCTATAACAATTTGAACCAAAGATTTCAAATATGGATTTGTCG
Source organism: Andinoacara biseriatus (assembly GCA_015108635.1). Lineage (NCBI taxonomy): Eukaryota > Metazoa > Chordata > Actinopteri > Cichliformes > Cichlidae > Andinoacara > Andinoacara biseriatus. The sequence continues at coordinate 2,162 of VUQJ01002990.1, read as the reverse complement.
CTCCATAAGACCTGTCGCCTTCAGTTCTGTGGAGTTTGACACGACTATGATATCTATCCTTCCACTGAGGCTGTTTCTGATGAGGTTTTGATAAACAGCAGGTAGACCTGAAGGGCCAAATGCATCTCTTAGGTCGTGCTTCAGGTCTTTGCTGGCCTGTAACCTGTTTCTTAATGACGTGACCCTCAGTCTGTTCATCTGCTGTAGTTTTTAGACCTGCCATGTCTTCTTTTGTCCTCCACTGTAACAGTTTTTCCTTATTAAGGACACACTGCTCAGCATCCAGTGAACTGCCAAGTTTGGGCTAATAGCTCTTTTGGAATCACTTTGCTGGTGCATGAATACTATTTATATATGTTTTAGCCTGCCCTGTCCGGCAGCTTAAGCAAGCAAAATTACTGTCTGCATGTTCTGTTGTGCTAAGAGGAGCTGTATTGGAGGCTCTTCTTTTTATTATTTTTTCCCCTTTATTTTCTTTATTTGTGAATTTTAAATGGCATGGCCCAGTAAAACTAAGTATAAAACAGAAAACAAGCACATACTCTTGTTCTGTTGCTTGTGTATGTGCGCGCGCATGCCTGTGTGTGTGTATGTGTATTTGTCATGAAACATACTTGGTAAGGAGGGTGAGAAGCCGCAACAACGACCCTCAGAGACAGACCCAGGAAGCCCAAACTGAAGCACTGAAGACCTGAGACCACACATCTCGATGACAACCGCGTGTCCAACCCAAGAGGAGGAGGGTGGTGTCAGCAGGGGCCCCCACAGCCAAAGGGCAAGAGCCCCAGAGAACCAGCAATGATGAGCAGCCGCCTCCGCCAAAGGCCGGCCGTCCCCGCATGAGCCAGAGGAGGCCCCAGATTTAACTCAAGAAATGGCTGCATATTATATGTTTGGGAGTAAGTTATGTGTACACACAACAGTGGTTCATTCCTTGAGTTAGGTGCCTTTTTTATGCATGAATGATTGGATAATTCACAGGCCAGTGTTAAGTGGCTTATGAAAAAGGGCAGGTTCAAGGACTGGACTGAAAATGAGTGAAAAAACAGCCAATGTCCAAAGACCTTGAGACCTTTGTAAGAGCTTCAGAAAACCTGAAGAACTCAAGATCACTTTTAAAAAGTTACAAGACAGTCTGACTCACTGAAAGCAAAATATAAAGAAATGAGGAGTGGCTCAAGACTTTTACACAGTACTGTATACCTGGAGAGAATTATGGAGCACACCCTCAAAAAGCAATAAAGTACAGTTGTCGTGACAGGAAGGATAATCATCAACCTGCATTTTGCAGATGATATCATTGGCCACGTGTGGCATGAAAATGAACTTGCTTGCTTGGTGGAATATCTTGATAAAGCAGCCTCAGCTTGTGGTATGGAGATTAGCTCTGAGAAGACCAAGTTCATGACCAACACTCCACAAGGGATCAGCAGTGAGATCAAAATCAACAGTGAAGACTTTCAAGTCAGTACGTCAGTGCCATCATATCAGATGAAGACTCAAAACCTGAGATTTTGGCAAGTATAGAACAGACAAGAGCAGGGATAGCAAGACAGGAGAGATCTGATTCAGAATCCACCCTCTGCATTCTCTTGTCTTGTCAAGCTTCACAGACAGTGATTTCTGGAAGGTTTCCTGAGTCTGCGCAGTGACTTCCACGACAGAATCATGCTGGTATCTGTTTGGACTCTTTTGCTCCAGTCGATCTTTCTGAGTTAACTTCAATAGTTACTTCCTCCAAACCATCAACATGTTTATTAGATCCTATTCCTACTAGACTGTTCAAAGAAGTTTTTCCATTGATTGATGCTTCAATCTTAAAAATGATAAATCTTTACTTATTAGTTGGCTACGTACCACAGGACTTCAAGGTGGCTGTAATTAAACCATTACATAAAAAGCCATCACTGACCCAGCTGTTTTAGCTAATTATAGGCCAATCTCCAACCTTCCTTTTCTCTCCAAAATCCTTGAAAGAGTAGTTGTAAAACAGCTAACTGATCATCTGCAGAGGAACGGTTTATTTGAAGAGTTTCAGTCAGGTTTCAGAATTCATCACAGCACAGAAACAGCATTAGTGAAGGTTACAACTGATCTTCTTAGAGCCTCTGATAGTGGACTCATCTTTGTGCTTGTCCTGTTGGACCTCAGTGCAGCTTTTG
>VUQJ01002982.1:14377-39338 GCA_015108635.1 Andinoacara biseriatus | reverse complement strand
AAAAAACAATCAAAGACAAGTTTCTTGGTTGCTTTCGTCTATTCCTTGGGTACCATGAGATCCTGCCTGAGAAATATGAGACTCCCTGTGAGACTTCAGAGTAAATTAGGTGAACAGATTTCCAGTGGGAATCATAACTATGCGGCTGTACAAAGTAGAACTCAAAGTAAATCTAGAGCAGTCCAGATTAGAAACTGAGCACAAAGAAACTGTTTAGGAGGAAGAATCAGAAAATTAGATGAAGTAGGTAGCTTTACCTATCCTCTGCTCAGATATCAATTAAAACAGTCAATTAATAAAGGTACTGAATGAATCTGCCTGTATGCTCATACCTAACACATAAACGCATCAGCATAAGTTCCCTTTGTACAGAATACTTGGGGATTGTAATTTACTTTTGTGAATGGGAGCCAATTCCATAATGGACACTCACCTTGAAAGGTCTGAGAGCACTGCCCACTTTAGTGCAGCAGTTCCTCTCTGCAATTTCCAGGTGTCTCCCCCTGCGCTGGAGGACCTGTAGTTTGCCCTCCAGCTCCTGCAGGTTGTTTCTGTCCCTTGAGGACAGAGGACGTCCATCTTTGCACTGACAAGAGCAACACATATCCAAAATGAATCAATGATCTATGCATGTATACCTCTGAAACTACACTATTAGAAGGCTAATGAGGGTATTTAAAATAAACTGCAGAAATATTGCAAAGTCTAGATAATATACCTTCTTTGTGTCTGCCAAAATATTAAATTATAAGTGGATGGATATGTAGTTTATTAAAATACTGTCTATTATATATAAAAATGTCTCTTAAAGTACATATGTACAGTACATACTGTGACACACATTCGCAAGTATCGAATGAAGAATGCATTTAAACTGCTGCTATTAATGTATTAAAAAAAAATGTGAGTTTTGTGTTCACCTACTGTAAAAATAGCCTTTAATATAGCCATACCTAGCTTTCAGTGAGTGCATTTATGCAGGGACAAATGAGGGATGATCTAGTCTTTTGTTTAAATTTCATGTTGCCATTAGCAACTAATAGATGTCTATACTTGTGTTTTTCTGTATATGTGGCCTCCAACTGCAAGGGTAAGTGACTAAGGCTATGTTACCCACACATAGCAGCATGCAAAGACAAAGGGGCACATAAAAGATAAAGAGGAGGGACCAACTCACATTAAAGTGTAAAAAAGCAGCATTGGATTTCACATTTTTATTAATGTAAATCTTTAAGTGTAACTAATTAATGCTTTTTAGACACCTGGGGTCTTTTTTTCTATGTGCTTTCTGTCTTCTGATGAGACTCACCTTGGATTTCAGCTTTTCGATCTGATGCTCAACATCATCAATGTCCTCAGTGTTCTCCAGGCGTTCATACTTTACACTCCGTGTGCCTTTTATCAGATTCAAAGGCATAACAGACATACCATATGCCTGGAAGACAGCGCAAAACTACCATTATGATCAGACATCATTGTCAGAGTTAAATAGCACATATGGCACATGCATCCACCCACACATACTCCAGCCTGATGGCAAACCCATCACAACGTGGTGCACGACAACAGTCAAATGAGGGTAAGCAAACACACATAGAGCAAATCATATAGTTCCTGGCCTCCTAGGCTATGTCATTTTTGGTAGAGGAAAAAAAGATTAAAATGGTGGAACCTATAATTGTGCTGAGGTTTATTGGAGAATTTGCTGCAACCATTTTGTGAGGATATCACTGCCTTATATCACTTTGATGCATTTACAGCTTAACAGTGCCCCCATGTGACAGCACTACTCTCTCTCCAGGATATGATGAAATTTTTAGAATTCTAATTTTAGGGAGATGCATCTAGATTTGAGGAAGGGAAATCAAGATGCAATCAATTTTCACCTGAATTTAAATCAACATACATTGTTTGGTTTCTTCATTGTTAAAGTGAGATACAACACATAAACAGTGAACACATACACAGAGAGACAATAAGAGAAAATGTGCACAAATTTCAAAGGCTGCTTTCATCTGTCAGAGGTCTTAAATCATCTGAAGGAATATCTGGACTGTAATCAAAAATGAGGGACATCTTTAATACCAGGAAACAGACCAATCAATACAAATAAAAGTAAGAGCAACTCGCCATTGCTTTCACAGTGCTGTTTCACGTTTATCAACTTGGAAGTGTGCCATATTATGAGTTCATAGTAAAACAAAGGGCCATTCTGTACAAAGATACTTTAAGTCCTGTCAAAAGCTGCTGCCCCACCGTCTTCCATTTTTCATATGGGGAAATGTCACAGTCTATATTTTTCTAAAACAACTTTTACTAGTTTTTGAGTGTTAGGTAGCATTAAGAGAGCCGCATGGGATACTAAGTCAGGCTATACTATTATTAGTCTCTGTTGAGGATCTCTGCTACGGGCGAATGTCGCCTCTCGCAATGAATCATGGAGCTCTTAAGGCCAGAGCATGTCCCGAATATCAAACACACTCATAAAAGGAAAACCTGTCCCAGATCCCAAGAGAAACATTCCCCTCCCCTCAAATGCACAACTACATGAGAGAAATCTAAAATAAATGAAAAGAAAGAAAAAAAAAAAAAGGTTACCCTCTGCTGGAGTATACATTTTTAGCTCACACATCGTAATGCATGCTCATTAAAGTTATTTTAAACCCGACCATGGTCAATAATAACCAGAAATAGCTCAGCAGGGGAGATGGGGATGTGTATGCAACTCCATAAGTGTATGCTGGCTGAGGGGGAAGTCACTAGCTGAAATCATTCAGTCATGTGACTTCTGAGTGGGAAGAGGGAGTAGTTGGGCACAGGTCTCCTACACAAGCCTCTTTGTTTATCTTTCTACTGGTGGAGCAGCTATATAAGAGACGATGGTTCTGGATGTCCCCCACAAGTTCTCAATCCTATCAGTTAAGAAATAATAAAACATAAAATTCTTAACTAAAACTTCTCAAAATAACAGTCGGTATAAAGAGAATTCCACTAACTTCAAATAACACATTCGGGGTTTTCTGCCCCTTGACTAATAAGAAAAGGTGTTAAAACAAAATAATCTCCACAAACATGAAATGGAACAGTACTGCTACCATGCCTGTTAACACTACAAATTATTAGAGGTCATAATGATATTTTCCATTAAATTAACTGCTTAATTTCTTTGAATGTTCTTATTAAAGTCTGATTTTATCAGAGAGACCATAAACATAATGTATTGAGAATACTGGGTTGAAAAACAGACTTGCACCCTCCAGTATTGTTAATTTTGAACTAACTAGTCTTAAAATAACGATTACTGAACAATAGGGTTAATGGAGATGTATTTCTAGTTTGCCAGGACAGTGGTTCAGTACATTTTCTTCCTTCCAACCATTGCCAAGTTCTTACTCTTAGGGGATTGTCTGATTGGTGGGATATCCTCTTCAGTACTATAAGGTCTTTCTTTACTACATAAACCACCCGATGATAAGTTTTTATTTTTTGTTTTGTTCTTTTTCTTTTTAACCGGCACTATATAAATGAGATCATTTTGAATTTGCTGATGATCATGCTAACCTACGAGCAGGAGACGAGTTTTTAAACTTTACTATGAAGTTAAGCATAAAATTCAATATTGTGCACCCAATAATGACATACAAAACCTACAGAATTTTTCGATTAGACAATAATGTAATGATCTTATGATACCAATGCACTGTTAAAGATAGGAATAATTGCTGGTTAAAGTCTTCAGTGAAGAATAGAATGAGCTCCTGCTACTAATTGGTTAAAAAAAAGGATAATGCAGGCCAGGTATTTTGTACATAAATGGTTAAAATGCTAATATGCATTGGCTGATAATGTAGCACTCCACTTTCTAACTCAAAAATGAAAATATGTATCTCCATAACACTAACATGCTAACAGTGAGGTTTCAAATTGTGGAGTCCAAAACCTACATAGACATACTATCCTCATAATCTTCATTTCATGTACTTTTTTCCCCATTTCCTTTAGTATTTTAGTTTTTTAAGGCTTATCACACTGTAGTGATGCCATATGTTATTCAAAACACAATCTTAGTGTCACAAACTTTGAACTTGAGTTAAAAAGTGTATGGGTAGAAATGAAGTATAAAATATAAAAATTGAATTCAAATAAAAACAAGCCTCAAGGTGTTAGGGAATTCTAGAGTAACAGATACCGCTCCAATTTTCTCCGAGAACCTTATGCCCACGTCAATCTCAGAGCCTATGATTACACTACCAGATATTAACTAAATTTAGTTCTGTATCAGCATTTTTTTTTTTTTGTCTTTTAATTTAAAAGCAAGAGATCTCCACAGTAGACAAATCCATGACAGTCATAAGTCAATCTGCTAGCTAAGCTTTTAAAAGAAGCAAAAGATGCCAAAGGACCTCAAATGATGCATGAGCTTTGAAATTTTGCTCATCAGTCGTAATATTGTTGGGTGGAGTGAAGCAGAATGGAAGATTACAGAGTAGTCCGGGAGCAGTGTTATTTTTTTCTGGATTTAAATTCCTTTCATCATATTTTCTTATTTATTACACTCTAAAATAGAGACTTAAATAGTTTACGTTCCAATCAAGTGCACCTATAGTATGTTTGCAAAAAATATTAGAAAAATACATTTATTGAATTAAATCTCAAATTATTATCTCTCTGAGCTCTATTTGATTTACTGTATTGACAGGACCATATCTTCACCACAACACGCCATTAAACAATAAAATAAATAAGTCATTAATGACCATTAACTTTTTTGTCTATAGAAAGGTAAATAGCATTAGTTGACTTCTGCTTAAGTTGCTTATTATAAATCATCTATGAACACAAAAAAGAAAGCAGCACAGCCTTAATTCAATGTGTATGAATTTTAAGTACAGCAGGTTGCAGTGCTATATATTGTTTACATCACAGAGCAGTGTGCATTAAGAGTACATGGCAAGTTCTGCACAAAGGGTAGTGATAAATTAGCATAGGAGTCATGGACAACATTTCCACTGCTTATGGAACCTGTCACTTGGCTTCCATTAAGTTAATCGAGCTTAGTAGCAAGAGATGATAAATCAGACAGTTCTTTGGAAATATGGGTAGATTGCCACATACAACAGTTTTCACACTTGCCGTTAGAGAAGAGAGGAGATACAGCAGATAAAAGGACATTGTACAAAGTCAGATTTTTTAAAAAAAGTTTCTGTTTTGAGGCTGTGACAATAAAAGAGGGAGCGACTCCTGTCGCTGTCGCCTAAAAGCCTGATTTCTTTGACTGACTTTATCAAAACAAGGAACATCAAAAACAAAGACACGCCAGGTGTTTTGATTTCCTCAGGGCATTTCATCCATAGCAGAATGGGCCAGAACATATCTGAGCACAGCTCCATCCTCAAACTGTACTAGGTAATTATCCACTCTTTGGAGAACTGTTACACAAAGGTGAGAGAACAGTGGATAAATTCCCAGATGAGATGGATTTTTTTCTGTCTCTAAAACTTACTTGACTTGGCTGTGTATTATTCATTGGGAGTTCCACATTAAATTGTTGTGTAATTTGTCAAATAGGATTCCCTGAGCCCAACAGAAACTCGATAGATTGGGGATTGCCGTCACTTTTGCTCTCAATGCCTGGGGTGATACCTAAGTTGTGCTTCTGTATTTTTTTTCCCAGTAGGCACTAACCACTGTTACCCCACCCCAACACCAGAACCACAACCTCCAGGTATTATTCACAGTCTAGCTACCAAAATACAGGCTGTGAAAATCAATAGTAATAAGTCAATTTTTGTTTTGTTTTTTTCTGATCCAGGAACAAATGATGGCAAGAGAATCAAAATACAGGCATATATTAATGAAAACTGAGGTGCACTGCAGCTAAAATAATCTCTTACTTAATTTAAAAAAAAAAAGACATGCAGTATCATCAATTTAACATTAGATGAATCATATGGGATGCATATGACAAAACAAAGATAACTATTCAGTCATATTTCATACCTAAAAACATTTTATAATGCCAGTCTGTCATGTCTCAATAAGCACAAAGTCTATAAAGCTGCAGGGCTGGCAAGCTTTGGAAGTCATCCCATTGTAGGACTGCTTAATTACCAAGCAGATGAACTGTATGTTGCTCCAATGAACACATAGACACAAATAACACTGACCACTTGTCAACTCACCGTGTAAGTGATCACTGCCAGCATGCCAATCAAGGTCAAGGAGCTGATGGAGAAAGACAGAGCAGGAAGACCATCTGTAGGAGGAAAATAAACTAAGTCATCAGAGTTCTACCACTGACCTTTGAAAGACACATCAACTGACTCTTAACGAACTATCAAAATTTAAAAAAAAAATTTTTTTTAATTGATTTAATGTTTTTCAGGCAATTGTTCGTTGAGTCTTGCTGGTAATTGGAATGTTCAAAGTAGGACTGCAACAATTAATCTACGTAATCGATCACGCTGACTACAAAAATTTGTCGATGTGGAATTTCATTTTCAAAGCCTCGTAATTTTAAACCCATCCATCTATTCTGTTCCACTTATTGTGGGATTTTGTAATTGCAATACACTACAGGAAGCTATGGGGCAGTATTGCCTCCACTGTCTGCCAACAATAACAACAATACCAACAAAGAAAAAAGTAACATGAACAGCATAACGCTGGTGGAGCAGAGAGGAGGGTGGAGAAAATGAAAGTAAATGGAGACAGACTGTCAAAGGTGTGGGAGCATTTCACAGAGAACAAAAATAAAGCTGAATGCAGACTGTGCAAAGCAGAGCTTTCCTTCCACAGCAGCATCACTGCAATGCTGAGCATTTAAAACACCGGCACCCTGGAGCTGGGACATCAGCTCTGGAGGGGTACATTAGTGCGTCGTTGCTACCTGTTGATGTTTGTGCAGTTTTACCTGTCGGAGATGAGCTCTGGATGATGGATGATGTTTGCCGAGTGCCACCATTTCAGTTATGTTAGCCAAGGAGTAAGGGCCCCTATTTTTATTTATTGCATTAATATTAGTGTTCATTCTCAATAGTAAACATCTTAATGAACTGAATCATCTGTAAAATTTTCAGGTGTTTTGGACGGAAAAAAACTTTTTAATTTAATTTGAAGCCTTATTTGAACTTTTGGACAGAGGCCATTTTTATATATTATATTTTCATTTAAAAATAAAAATCGCATTCACTTTAATGTGCATTGTTTATTTGATATTTATTGTAATCATAACATTAATGTTAAAAATACATTTCATTAGTTTCAAACTCGTATTGTTATGGGTCATTATTTTAATTGTGATAAGAGACAACAAGGTGATGTTAACAGGTGGGGTAAGATTGAAATAATTGCTGACTAATTATCTAATGAATGAAAAAATGACATTTATTCAACTACCAAAAATAATCTTTAGTTTCAGCCCTAGTTCAAAGCATTCATGCCCTACTATGGTGAATGCATGAAATACCACAAACTGAACATTTTCTTCAGTTGTCTTTAAAGTATCCGCAGTAACTGGAAGACGGTCACAAGCGATATTATGGCTATATTAGAGGTTCGCCACCGAGTGTGCAAATAAAGCCCGGAAAGTCCTACTTTGAATTTTTTTTTTTTTTTTAGGTTGACATGAGTTATTTCAAAAGGTTATCTTTGGATATTACAAATTTCACCATTACAAACACTGGACACTCTTAAGTGACATTTTGAAAGATACAAGTAAGGAGAGTACAGCAAAACAATGACAAATATATAGAGTGCTGTAAAAAAGTACTTGTTTTTTGTGTGTGTTTGTCACACGTTTCAGATCACGGAACAAATTTTAACATTAGAAAAAGATAATCTGACTATATATAAAATGAGTTTATAATTGATGAGATTTATTAAGGGGAAAAAGCTATTCAACTCTACCTGGCCCTGTATGAAAAAGTAATTGCACCCCTTGTCAAATCATGACAACTGAGTTCACTTTCATTGGCCACACCCAAGCCTGATTACTGCCAAACCTGTTGAATCTAGAGCTCACTTAAATAGAACCTGTCTGACAAATTAAATCTGACAAAGATGAAATAGGTTAAAAGCAACACACCATGACATGATCTAAAGAATAAGCTGAGAAACAAAGTCATTGACATCTATCAGTCTGGAACGGGTTACCATTTTTATGGCTTTGAGACTCCAGCACACCATGTTGAGAGCCATTAGCCACAACTTGGAACCGTGGTGAACCTTCCTAGGAGTGGCCGGCCCGCCAAAATTACTTCAAGATCGCACTGACGACACATTCAGGAGGTCAAAAAAGAACCCAGAACAACATCTAAAGAACTGCAGGCCTCACTTGCCTCAGTTAAGGTCAGTGTTCATGATTCAGCAGTAAGAAAGAGACTGGGCAAAAATGGCGTGGGAGAGTTCCAAAGTGAAAACCACTGCTGACCAAAAAGGGCGCAACGGCTTGCCAAAAAAACCCCATCTTGATGATCCCCAAGACTTCTAAGAAAATATTGTGTATGTGTGTGTAGGTTTGAGTCATGTTACATATGCCATAAAACTAACATAGTCAAACAGTCAAATGGTGGTAGTAATATGGTGGTCTGGGGCTGCTTTTCTGCTTCAGGACAGGAGTACTTGCTGTAATTAATGGAATCTTTAATTCTGCTCTCTACCAGAAAATCCTGAAGGAGAATATCTGGCCATCACTTTGTGCTCTGAAGTTAGGCTCAATTGGGTTATGCACCAGGACAATGAACCAAAACCCACAAGAAATTCGACCTCTGAATGGCTCAAAAGAAACAACTGAAGGTTTCAGAGCAGCCCAGTTAAATTTCAGACTGAAATCTGATTGAGATATTCTGGCATGACCTTAAACAGGCTGTTTATGCTCAAAAATCCTCCAATGTGGCTGAATTAAAGCGATTCTGCAAAGAAGAGTGGGCCAAAATTCCTCCACAGCAATGTGAAAGACTGATAGCCAGTTATCAAAGCCAGTTATCAGCCAGTTGATTGTAGTTCTTGCTTCCAGGGGTGGCACAACCAGTTTTTGGGTTTAGGGGGCAATTACTTTTCTGACATAGGGCCAGGTAGGCTTGAATAGTTTTTTTCCCTTAATAAATAAAATCATAATTTGAAAAACTGCATTGAGTATTTACTCAGGTTGTCTTTCTCTAATATAAAATTTTATTTGATCTGAAACATTTAAGTGACAAATATGCAATAAATTAATAAATCAGGAAGTGGCAAATACTTTTTCAAAGCCCTGCAAATGGGTTTGGTGTGAGCTTGAACCACTACTGATTAAAAGTCAGGATATCTTAATATCTGCTGCTTGTACTGCACATTCTTTCTAAATTGAGTCTGTTGTGAGCACCTCAAACCCAAAAATCAACAATAAATGTTATACGATCGGATGAGGATAACCTTGGATTTATTATGTATTTTTAATGAATACACGTTCTTTTCCCAAAGATACATTCCAAACATACCATTTACCATTTTTGTCATCATTGTCATTTTACACATTGATCACGGCCAGTGTTTTAACAGCTGGGTCTTTCAATGCTGATGTGTGGTTGAGCTGATGTGTGTCACCTTTGATTGAGGCAGAAAGGGGACCACCCATCAGGCAAGGGCAGCAGTAGGTGTCACACCAGCTGTCAGAGTTGGAGTTAGAAGACATGGATTGATGAAGAGACTGATTGCTACACTCCCCTGTCAGGATCCCACCTGTCATAGTGCTCCAAGTAAAAAGCGACACATTTGTCCCTCTATAGCTATCCCACACCCTCTCAGCAGCAACTTCATAATGCCCAGCCCACCTGTCAACACGGGCATAGGTGGCTCTCTGCTTGCCTTTCTCCTTGACAGTGGCATTTGAATGGGAATTTTAAGTCAGTATTCAGGGCATGTATAATTTGTGCTGTTTATATCATTTATCACTTTCCTTTATAGGCATTTCACAAGCAGCAGGACAAAGAAGTGGAAAATAGAGATAAATTATATACCTGCTCCCTATTGTATTGTATGCAAAAGGAAAACTTTGAAGTCTGACAGCTGGGCTTAACATTAACATTTGAATACGGGTCTCCTACTCCCGAGTGTTTCATTGCGAATTTGCTGCCTTTGTTTAGTGGTGAGCTTGGTAAAATAGACAATAGCTTCATGTTCTGTGTAGAGAACATTCTGTTTATGAACTCCACACAAAGCAAAGGATAGATGTTTGCTGCCAGTCTTCTTGGTTTCTTGAACAGATTTTCCGGGGCTTAAACATAGGGAATATTGTCTTTTATCGGTGGTGCTTCCACATCTGTAGAGCTTCGATTCCAAGAGAAATGGAATGAGGCAGCTCTTATCTCTACCCCACATATATATAGCCCTTCAGGCTTGTGTTCATGCATGAGACTTACAAAGAAAGGTGTTTATTAAGGAGCTCCTTTAGCCCTGGCACCCTACTTCTGTGGAATGACAGAGTAATCAAAAGCAACTAGGAAGCAGTTGTAAGTTCAAAGGAAGGGACTAGGTATACTGTATGACTGCAACAATACCCACATACTGCCAGACAACAGCAGGTGGACGGTTATAAAGTTGGGAAAGTTATTAAACATTATTAGAGTTGTTGTTTCTAGGTAATAGGTTTAGGTCTTTTTTTTTTTTTTTACTTTGGTCAGTCTTACTTGATATTAAATGATGTGAACAAGCATGGGAGAAAAAAGCAAAGCAATTTCAGGTTAAATAATGTTTGATTTACATACTGGCAAACATTTTTCCCAGAATACAAGCAAACTTGTTATATATGCATGAAGAACAAATTAATATTGCTTGTAAATGCTGTACGTGGTGCCTTGATTTTTTTCCCCCATGTTTTTCTGCAATGTTCAATATCAATGAAGACTTCCTGGATTTGGGTGGGTTAGAAAATGATTTCTTGTGCATAACATAGCCAAACAGAAAAAAAAATAACACTATGAAAGCTCTTAAGTTTATAATTTCTTTTCTTAATGCCGAAGAAGGAAAAAGTCAAGAGAAGTTAAGTGTTAGGAATACTGTTCAAGTACTTATAGTAGTTAAAGCTGGACTACCGCCCACTGCACTCTCGAGATATGGCCAAAAATACAAGTTGGTACTGTATGGTCTTGAATACTAACACGAGAGCTAGTAATCTGGAAAACATTAAGGTATCACTTGAACACTGTAACAAATGTAATGCTGGAACTATTAAAGATATAGCAGCTTTAATGCAGAGTTGTTGCAAAGCAGTCAGGAGGGTTATGAGGTAAAAGTGCCTTTTCTTTACACAATTAACCTCCCATCTGGAGAGAGAAGAGATGGGGAATTACAAAAGGGATGATCCTCACATTTCCTCAGCAGCCGCGCTATTTCCCCCTGTGCCAAAGGAGGAAGGTTAGGAGAGCATGTAGGGGTCCACTATTATGCAAAGAGGCAGATGGTTCAACTTCCTCCTTGATCCCCAAATGGCAAGAGGCCAAAAGGACTATTAGGAGTCCACATTTGCCAGTGTTTAGTACGTGTACATTCTCAGCCATTGTTCTATTCAACAAGTGAAAATGCCCAAATAGGGTGTTTTTATAGGCTTGTTAGGCATCAACACAAGATATTTTCTTGAGAAAGCAATTTCTTATTACATTTTATAGCTTCTCGGCTAAAAAGTGGTATTTAGGGCGGTATTGCATTCTGTTTTCAAAGCATGACGTCTCAGCATTCTCAATTTTGCCGCTTTCTGTGACATAAATACAGAGATCTATTCATGAATAATTACTAGACAACCCTAATGTAAATCACAATGAAGACTGCAATATACATTAACAGTAGAATAGCCAAGGGGGGTCATTTTGATTCATTGGCATCTATTAAAAAAATTAATAAATCATGTAAAATATAATTTCATGTCCTATTTCATGACTTTTTAAAAAAGAGTTTATTCATATAGTGAATTTTCTGTGGGAGAAAAAATACATACAACCACTTATACCTTGAACCGCTGAGGATATAATTTTGACCCCATAGAAATGCATATAAAACATTGAGCTCAACTAATTTGGTTGTCTAGCAACATGTATTGTTTACACACAATTTGATATGAAGCCTGCTATATCATGAGCCAGAGCTAGATGTGACTGATCAATAAATATATAAGGGACTGTAGTTAGATCAAAGAGAAATAATCACATCAGGGTTGAATAGGTCACAGACGCGATATTGAGTCAGGGTAGAGCAGAGAAAAACGGGTCCGAATGTGTGACAAAACACATGGAGAACCTTGCGGGTTCCTGGCTGTGCAGAGCAGCAGGGGAGCCGTAGCCGAACTGAGCAGAGTATCCACAGTGTGGAGGTACTAATCCAAGCAAACAAAGAGTGAAATCCAGACTAGATCAGCTGAACTGCATGGGTTTCAGGCCTGAGGAGCAGAGCTGAAGAACTGCAAACTTAGAAGGAGCAGTGTGGAACGTGGATGAGCAGGTCTAGTGAAGCAGAGCCAGATGTCACTGAGATGACAAACTTTCACTGTTCCACATTTACAAAAATTAATTTATTAAATTATTATTTTGCTGTTGTAGCCAACTTAGAGGTCAATTTTATAATGAAGGCATAACATTCTAAAATATATTTTACCTTTACAATCTATAAATATGAAATGATCTGAATTATTTGTATACACTAATAAAACCTCTAAAACTTAATCTTAAATGTTTATTTTTTTTCAAGTATTTCCTTATAATTAACAGCTTAACTTTTTCCAGACATTGCTTCTTTGCTATTACTGCTGCTGTTGCAGGACAGGGTCAAAATAACCCCCTCTGGTAATTCTAGGGGGTGTAGGGGAATGCTGGCAGTTATAGTGTAAACCAAAATAATAACTTTGGTCAGTACTGTGGTGCAAGTTGATGCAATTTTACATTATTTTACATCAGTGAGGGTTTTTTTTCTTAAGTTTCTGAAGAGCTAGTGAGCTGCGTGTGGGTATGTTAATTATTTCAGACTTAATTTTTGGCATCCTTATCTTTGATCTCTCAAAGGTGTACTATAATTAACCAAAAAACACTTGCTAGCCTATCAACTTTAGAACTAGATATGAGACCTGCACAGCTTCCACATAATTGTCTAGTCACCAAAGATATGACAACCTGCTCCTTTTCTTTTTCTCCAAAAATGTAGAAACGATTCACATTCTTTTTTTCTTGCTCATTTGGCTTATGCATCATATAGAAGTGTGTTTAAGTGTGATCACTATATAGGTCAGAATGATACTGTAATACCTTGATAATAAGTTGATAGTAGAAATAAAGAAAGCCTTAAGGATGCGGTGCAATGAATGAAGTAGGTGCACTTTCAAGTAATAAAAACCAAACACTATGATAAGTCATGAGAACAACTGCTTTAAAACAAGACCTAAATTAGACATAACTGTAGGCATTTTCTAAAGAATGGGTACTTACGGCTACTCCCGAGTTCCTCAAAAAGGTATTGTACTTTCTCCCACTGAGTGGAATTCTGACCAGGTGGAGCCGCAAGTGGAACAAATGCTCTGTAACAATGAAAAAATTATTTTTTAGAAGTCAGATAAAATTAATTTGGTTCCTTCTGGGCTCTCTATCCCCAGAACAGAAAATGCTTACTTTCAGCTTTTGTACTGACAGGGATAGTTAGATATTCTTTGCAAACCACACAGAGATTCATACATTAATAGAAAAATATTAAAAGGAAAAATTAAGAATTAAGAACTCCACTCCATGTCTTCATTGCTGTAGAATTGGCCTGGCTTTCAACTAAACTGCACATTTTTTCAGATTTTAGAATTTTTGAACATACTAAACAAAACGTAATGTAACCAGCTTTTACATGAAAGAAAAAAAATTGAAGGAAAAAAAACAGGTCTAAAGTGACTCTCTTTGTTATCCTATCAACCAACTAGCTTTTTAACCTCATAACAGTATTGTCAGGTAATTTTCACCCAAGTGATTTTAGTCATGATTTTCATCGTGTTACTGCTATCTGAGCAGCATGTAAAATTCATATGGTCCAAAAAAAACAAACAAAAAAATATGGTCAGCTGGTCATTTTTCCCCTCTCAAAAATGGTTTATCTTACCCACAATTGTTATTGATTCAGGGAGACTGTGCCTTAACTAGACAAGGCTCAGAAATCCCAGGAATGGGTGGACTGAAGAACCAAAGAGGTTTTTTTTTTTTTTTTACGAATTTTTTCATTCCCTAATTTTTGACATTTATTTTAGCTTTTCTATAGAGTCCCCCATGATAAATTGTTTTCATTTTGACACATTGTATAAGGGGAAATAAAAACTTCAATTTGCCATACATAGTGTTGCACTCTAATATATTTTGACAATATGTATGTTTTATTGTGTATATTATATCTGTTAAAATATAAGGTTAGGATGGATTTTTTGTTTATTTGTTTTTTTAAAAACCCACAACTGTTAAATTGTATCCACTGACCTACTATATTACCCATAAAAGGCTTCCGGGGATGGTTTCACAAAGACAGCCCTTCACTATGGCTTAACCCTGAGTCACACAGGTCTAGAGACCTGTCAACACACACCGGACACTAAGGAAAATGTGACCAGCTGGCAAGTGGTTGGTGGAGGTTACTTGCATTTGCTAGGTACAACTGATCACAAAGAGGTACACAGTTCTGCATAATTCTGCAGTAATTTGCATGGAAGATGCCAACTTCTCTGCAAACATTTGCCTGTGAAAAGTGCGAACCAAACTGGAAATGGAAACTGCCTGCCCTCAATAAATAGCAGTGCATTTTGAAATAAGGTGGTTTCAGCAGTAAGTCACAACTTTTATTTTGAATACATACATTCTCCATTTTGTACTTTTTCAAGTTTCGCTATCCCTTGGCCAGTAATTGACGAGTGTCTGTAGACAAGTGGTGTCTTTCATGCAAACCAAAGGTGGCCATGGCAGTCTGCTAGCCATCAAAGCAATTATCAAGAGGTTTTTGGTGTAAAACCCAAGCAACACCTAGCGACAGCCAGCAAACTTCCCTAGCAACCGGGCATTGCTGTTGGTCGCCAACCTGTCTGTAGACGTGCGTGACTGAGGCTTTAGATGAACCATATAGTCAGAGTTCAGATAGTTGTCTAAATTTACATTAGTCAGTTTAGTCATTTACCATCTTAAAAAGCACTGTAGTACAATGAATTCTGAGTAAAGCAAGACTTTTGTTTTCAAGGAAGAAATGGCAGAACGAGTGACAGTATCTAACCACATAACTCTTGTTTACCCCAGCAGAAAAATATTTTTCTTGTAAGAATTGAATAGTTACAAGAACATTTAAATTCAATGGAGTAAGAATAACAACAAAAATATGACCTGAAAAAAAAAAACAGTGGCAATAAATGGTATAAACAGTGAAGGAAACTTTATGTTGCCTAAAATCTAAATGCTGTTCAAACCTGTACCATAGCTTGGATGCCGTGGTTTCTTTATGTGGCATAGCTCTGTACTTTGAATTTTTCACCCAGGCTCAGGATAGTTACCTTAGGTAATGTCTGACAATGAGCGCACAGCTAATACCTGTGGGTTACTGCAGTCTTTAAAAACCGATTCCTTTCACATTGATCTCTTCAAATGTTAACAAGGCTCAAGAGCAGATCCACGTTTCCCTTTTTTTGTTGTCCATTGTCACTAGTTAAAGTAGATGTCACTCAATGTTAACATGGTAACATCTACCTTAGGCTTGAGACTGAGAGTTAAGTGTCCATTTTATTTTTTCACTTTAAAAGTTTTCTTTTTAAACCATTTTATTACCCTAATCTATTAGCAAAATTAAAACTGGTTGAACCTCAAAACTAGACCAAGTCTGAAGTATCTTTGTGAAATGGGCCCAAGATTTCGAAAGTTCTCTTCTGGTGCCATATGGATTTCAGCAAGGATCCACACTTGTACTTTATCTTTTTCATGTTAGGTGAATACACTTCCCTTTGGTCATATTATCTATAATTTTTCTTTTTAGAAAAAAAGAAGTAAAGCATCCTTTATGTTTTATCCATCAGATGAGAAATACTTAGTAGAGTTATTCATGCATTTGTCTATTCATCAAAATTACTTTCTAAGCTTTAGTGTTGTGTTTCACTATTTCTGGAGCAGTAACCTTTGCTCCACTTGTTGCAGAATTCATAAACCAACATCTTTGATCACCCACGTAAAAGTCTTTGGTCACCACCTAAAATGTGATTCTAAAAAAGAAGTTTCACGAGATGTCTTCATTGTAAAAACCTAGCTCTCTGTTCCTCTAACAAAGCTTAACTTCAGTTGCTCTGATTTCAAAGAAAAAGTCAAATGGGCCTTTTTCTTTGCAGGCACCTTAACCATCAAGCTGACAGCCAGTCTTTTTAAAAAGTGTTAATAAGCTTTACATTACAGAAGTGTTCATATTATTTACTACAGAAAACAAGTATGGAAAGACTGGAAAGAAACCCCAAAGAATTAAGTCATTTTTCAGATTACAAACAAATAAGTAAAACCTTGCAGCGAACAATCAGTGGCCATTTAAGGAGTCAGACACCTTGGCAGGTTTTAAAACAACAACAAAAAAAGCCTTGTAACATCAACCAAAGACCTACTGAGTGAACACTGCCCACAGAGCCATTATGTCTGTTGGTATCAGAAAAGCAGTCTGGGATTAAAGCTATCATGTTGCTGAAAATCAAAGCACCAAAGCAACAATTGCCAGAACAAAGCAGGAATGGTTCCAGTTTATTGGGCAAAGGATGGGGAAATTGCTTCTGTCTATGAAGACATCCTGACATCCAAACGTTCAGCTGTAACAAAGTATAGTCATGTGTCCTTTTTTCCAAGCCAGGTAAGCCTCTCAGGGCACCATTTAATGGTTGAAAGAGTGTATTTAATTGTATAGGTGGAACTTCAGGTGTGTTGCTGTCACGGCTGCAAAGGAAATCTATTATGTTGTGTTGGTGCTGCTAAATACAACCAGTTTTAAATCTGCAGATAAACACGAGTATTTACAAATACAGAATTTCAAAGAAATATCATGTACTCACTTTAAATATGCTCTGCATGCAAAGAAAATTCAAAGAATTTGTTTTGCACTCAAATACACAAAATCAACATTTATTTAGAGAAAGCTATAAGCTTTGTCTCCGGAATGGCTTTTCAAGGCCAGACAAATGGCACTGTAATGGTTTGAAGGGGTCTTCTTCTCATTAACTCAACACAATGATGTATCCACACCCGAGTACCTGCCGTGTACCAGAGCAGAAGAATCCAGCCATGTCTCTAACTCACCCAATTAAAAGAAGTACCACGCAGACAATGACGAATCCAATTGTGTACTTCAGAGCATTTTTCACTTGCTGTAATAAAAGAAAAAAATTAAACCGGTCAATCATGGGCATGAAGTGAACTATTATTATTCATTATGAGTGAGGGAAGGGGGTCATATTCCATTTAGTTAAGGACTATAGAAAGTGAGCACTATACAGAGTCAGTGTAGATCCAGTTTGACCTGGCAAAGATAAACTGTCACTCCTGGTGCTATTCAAGGCTTTTAAAGTAACACTACAAAAGACCTTCCTATCTGTGAGAGAAAGTGCCTCAGTCAGCTCAAAACTGACACATGGATGGGAGAAACAGCACTATGAGATAGCTAGTGTTTGGTACTCATCAAATTACTAAATGGTAAAATCCCTCATTAAAGCAGCTTCTAAAGTCTCACTGAATGAATGCAGTAGTTCAGTAAATTAGGGTGACCATTTTCATTGCCACAAAACATAGCTACTCATTTGTGTTGATTTTATTTACATTTGAAATATATGTTGGTAACTTTTTTCATGTATAATGACATTTTAAAGGCAATGCCTCACAGATTGAAAAGTAACCTAAAACTGAGATCAGTTGAGTTAATGTTAGCAAACATTAACCAAAAAAGCTTGCTTTATCTAACAAATTCCAAATGGGCTTTCATTTCAGAGGAAAGCTACAGTTAACATCAGCTAGATATTCAATTCATTGAATAATTTATTTTCATTATCAAATCCAACCCAGTGCCATCTTTCTTCTGGCTAGTGTTATTTAACACCAGCATACCTGCTAACACTGATGAACTGAAAGTTACCTCATACAAAAATACTTCTAAAAAAAAACTTGTAGAGTAGATGAGGTCAGCCAAGTCATACAGACTCCTGGTTTTAAGTTGTTTATTCAAATAAGCTATAGTTACAAACTAACCAATGCTAAGAGCATATGCAATTACACCTAGCTTGCTTGCTGAAGGTATTGCAAGTAAAATTACTTCTGATTGGAAACAGTAGTTGGCTAGCTTGCTAAATGTCTTTACCAGCCAATGTAATTCATGATACTAATGTATAATGTCAAATCATGTTGATTTAAGCCATCAGAAAAATCATATCATGGCACAAAGCAATAATGTATAAATGACATTTTCTTTCTACAGCAATATTTGACTGTGGCCACCAGTTGTATCTAGCATTGGTTGCTTTGTCACTACTGCACTACTTTATGTACTATACTCATATATAGTACATAAAGTAGTGCAATGTATCACTGTTATGTTATGGTCCTACACTGTTTTGTAGTCTATGCACGTTGCACACAGCATATAAACTGGAGTTGCATGCAAACTTGAGTTGCATGAAAGGAACACTGCAGTAATGGCCTTGGGTGGGTTTAAACAAGGTTACAGAGAGCTCATTTAAGCTTGCACCTGCATCGCCAATGCTTTAAAAGCATGCTGATTGTGTTTGCTACCTAATAAAACATTTGATAAGTCTTTGTAATGTACAGAGTGCATAGTCTAACCGCTGACATCGATTACAGCCTTTTACATTCAGCAAATATGTGCACCATGTTCCCTCTGTGATCACAGTGTGTATCTTGTGAGTGTATGATGACAGATTAGAAAACATTGCTCCACAGCACCACAAGTAGACAAACAATCAACACTGTATCTGCAATTACTTGTAAATGACTTTCAAGCTTGTAAATATTGGTCACAAGCAGCATAGCAATTTCATAAGTAAATGTAAATTAATACCAGAGAATGATAAATAGTATAATTTTTTTTAATTCTACTCGAAATAATATTAAAGGAAAAACTACTTAAGAAACAACCTATTTTGCTGATAACATCCACTTTAATATGGGTGCTTTAGGAAGGTTCATGTGATTTTCAAAGAAACAAATGTAAAATGTGAACTGGTACATGTAGCCTTGAGCTGGCTACAAAGTCCAAATGAAATTACTTTAGGATATACAGCACATCTAAGCTGTGGCAAAAGAAAGGTTCACACTTACTGAGCACTTGTTCACATTGTTGTCATCCCTCTCTTCATAGTAGAAGTAAACAAAGGGAATCCACAGGAAGACACAGAATAGTATGATGGAATAAAGAGCTGTGTGGAAAGAGAGAATTGAATTAAAGAATTGATTAAAAATACAATTTTGTCACTTACATTGCCAGAACTGAACATCAATTACACCTTCCCAGCACAAACCCGCTCCATCATGACAGCATTTCTTTCCAGTACAGTCCAAACATTTGCATTATTTTGTATTCCTGATATGTTGTCAGTAAAACCTAGTCCTCTCATTCAAATCTGATCATCCACTTGAAATGATGCTGACTTTGTCTCGACACATTAAAGACAATGTAGAGTTTTTTTTATGAAAATATATTGTAATTTCCGCTCCCCATGTTATACAACAACAAAGCTGCAACTTCTGTTTATCTTCGTTTTCAGGATATTTTCTTTTTTCTATTTCTCCATTTTCTTAAGATCTCATTTTGACCCTTGGGGCATTTGAATTTGATTGTTTTTATATCCCATTCAGTCTAGGCCCAGGCAATATTAAGGTACTGCAGAATAACACGTTATTTAGAAACCTCAAAGATTTTATTTCTAATACTCTCAATAATACAGTCCCTCTTCTTTCTATTGAACTGGTAAAGACATGCTCTACTAAGTGCACATTATAATGTGCCACCAGCCAACAGTCTGTATTGGTGCAACAGGTGGCTGACAAAGGTAGAATCTGCAAGTGATTAATAATGAAAAAAAAAAATTGTATATTACAGTAAAGTGTTGCATAGAACAAAATACACCCCAAGCCTATGTGGCAAGAGACAAACTCCAAATCTAGCAAAACTTTGACGTTCAACTTTGCTTAAAAAGAAAAGAACTAGACTTCCAGTAAATAAAAGAAATATCATAAACAAATTGATGAGGTCACATCACACTGAAAATTTTCAGCAAATAGGCCTACTGAAAAGTTCTTGCTCTCCATTTTTCTTTTAAACTGGCAAAACTTGTGCACTCACGTCTCTGGTAAAATGTTACTTACTGTATCCAAATTGCTGATTTTTATGTCAAATAAATGCCTTAGGGTCATGAGTTTAAGGAACAATGTTTCTATTTTTTTCTTCTTCTATTCTTTTCAACCAATAACTTGGACATGCTTGTAGTGTGGAACAGGCTTGCATTTCTTAAGCTGTTTTAATCAGCAAACAATATGTGTCTTAACTATGGCTGTTTAATCCAAAGCTACTACTGCATGCATGTGAAATCTGTATGCAGACAGCTGATCTAAAGGAAAAACAAAAGTTTAAGCAAGATAAAAGCAGAACAAAATGGGATCGGAAAGTGATTAAATCTGCAATGGAAAAAAGCTGCTGGGATGCACCATGTTTGTTGGCAAGTCAGTCATCCACTTTTTATTAATTTGCATATGGAGACTGGATGCAACGCAAGCACAATCAAGATAATGAGAACTTATTTTAATACAAGATGTAAGTGGAAAAAAAATTCATAGATTAGACATTGGTATCCAGATAATGTTTTCTCATACTAATCATATGTTTATGTGTAAATGAGGCCCTTAACAACTGTTAAAAATGAAAACCTGTGTTTTCATTAGTATTCATTAGTATTCTTTAAACAGGTTGAACGTGTAAAGAACTGTTAATTACACACTTTTTGTGTGTTAAACTCAGTAATCTACGAATGGTGCTCTTTCTGCTCAGAATATGATCCAGAACACTAAACATTTGATTCAATTAGAGGAGGAACATGTTCTCCCTTGCTCGTTGCTGTGATTATTAGAGTGAGCACATTTTACAAAGCAGGAAATAACAATTGCTGCTTGAATGTTAACCACAGCAATGGTCAGGAAAACGCCATCTACGTGAGAAAAATCTATTTTATTCACTAAAGCTGGTGACTTTCTGTATGAGCTGCTCCTGTCCTTAGAGGAAGACCTTGATATTCCCTGATCCAAGCCTTTTTGTTTGTTTCTTCGAGTATACTTTCATTTTTTTCAAGAGAAAAGGCCAACACTCAAATGCATTAGGAATTCATAAAGGGGAGGGTGAGGCAAAAACACTTAAATAGAAAGATGCTATTTCAAGCTGGTGGCTTTTCTTTCAGCAGTAAATGGATGTCGACGCAAACAGACCAGACAACCCTGAAATAACTCATAGAAAAGCATGTCAGAACAATGTGCTTAGTAGCATGGTTAGCATGTCCCAGTACCACTTTGAGGTGATACGTGAATCATTAGTACAAGCTGTACAAGAAATGTGCTAGAATGCAAACAATGGACCAAAACCACATCCGCTATACTTTTCTATATATTTAAAAAACAGTCCCCATAATACTAGTGCAACAATGAAACAAACCGTTAATCGATTTGAGATTGAAGACCACAATGAAGGAAACAACTAAATATATCCCCTAAGCGATGCCCTCACAGGATGAGAATCTAGAAAACTGTACATGTGACTGTTGAATGTAAAGTAATAAAATCTGATAAAACTAAAATTGAAAACTTGCTCTTGACAAGCACTTAATCCATAACATCAGTAGTACACTTCAATTTCAGTGTACATTAAAAAACAAATGTTCAATATCAGTCAAGAAGGTATGACCCCAAGCGAGTGCAAACATGCCCCTCTGTGAAACGAATAATATTCCACAAAAGGCTCTTTCTACTGAAGACAAATGAATGTCACTGTTACAAAGGGTTGTGTTTTCCCAGCTGTGATTCTGACAGGGCATTACTTTCAATAAACACATGCTCATTGCTCCACTAAGGTATCCATTTACACTAATTTACAGCTAGACAAACGGAGTTTAGAATGATGCCAGAAGCCAATAAATGCAAGCCATGCACAGTATGCAGCCCCTGGCATATGCTTGCAGGTTAAAGCAGTGGGTGAAATTAATCATAACACCATGAATATTAACACAATGAAAGAACAGGTCATACTGCATTCATCCATTATGCTCCAGACAGATCTTGGGAAGAAGACCTGACCAGGTATAAAAGTTTTGCATATTTATCCCTGTGACAGGAAGCTGAGGATTAAACAATTAAATGTCCTTAATCCTTTACATAGTTTTTCTCTTGGAAATGAATCATGTTCTGTGAGTAGTGCTTCCCTGAATCAGACCTTTGTCACATTTCTCAAGTTGGGTTTTAGCAGTTTTTTAGTCTTGCTAAAAGGCCGCTACCACTGGGTATGGGTATGTATTTGACCTGAAACAAAGTTTGGTTGGGTGGCACATGTTAAAGTAAAACCTACATGAGTGCCAAGATACAAGGTTTCGCAGCAGAATGTTGCAAAGTAAAGAAATCGTTATTCACGTCACCTGTCAGTGGTTTCAGCTGATCCCTTCCAAACATACAATATGTATTACAATTAATGTGAAAATTAAATACCATGATGATGTCTCAAAGAAACCATGTCTTACTAAAATCAATGAAACCATTTCACAGTACAGATACTACAAGTTTGTACTCTAGGTTTTGTAAAAAATCAAGGCACCCTAATTGGATGGCCAAACACTGGTTGAAACACTAAAGAATAATAGACATAAAATTTACAGGTAGCATGGAGGACTTTGACTAGATACCAATGTTGCTCTGCATATGCGAACAGATGTTAGTTAGTAGATTCGCTTCTCTGATGGAAGGAACTAAGTTTCAATGGTGGATTAACACAGTCAATAAATGTTTTAATAAGACTTTAAAATTTCTATAATAAAAGCAGCATAT
This sequence comes from Andinoacara biseriatus, assembly GCA_015108635.1. Taxonomy (NCBI): domain Eukaryota; kingdom Metazoa; phylum Chordata; class Actinopteri; order Cichliformes; family Cichlidae; genus Andinoacara; species Andinoacara biseriatus. The sequence continues at coordinate 16,263 of VUQJ01002982.1, read as the reverse complement.
ACTACTTTACTTATAAATAGTATTTATAAAGTGATTGAAGTTTTAATGATTTGTTGAATACATACGAGAATGTGAGTTTAGTTATTTATCTATAGCTAATTAAATACGCTGACAGCAGAAGCAGACTATGCCAGCTCTAGAATAATTTTTCAGGCAAAGAGCATTAATGCACAGTCACATTAATAATGTAACTATCAACACAAAATTGAATTTTCACTTGGACTACCATATCAGTAGGATAGTCCTGACTCATATTTATTCATATTTCTTAAACGTATATCAGTAACATGTTTGCAGAGACTGGCATGTGTCTGGGAATTTTAAATGCATCAGACTACTATTTTGTGCATGTGGACATAAAGTGATATGCCACACTGTCATTCAGATTTCAATATTTGGAGACTGGCTCAAGAGATACAGCAGGTTGTCGGAGGGTCAGTGATACGATCCATGGCTCCTCTGGTCTGCATGTCAAAGTGTCCTTGGGCAAGATACTGAACCCTGAAGTATAACCACTGCTCACTTTGAGCATTCAGTTGGAATAGAAAAGCATTATTCAAGGACCATTTACCAATATTTCAACTCTACTATAGCAAAAAGCAACAAACCCAACTTCCAATTTAAGACAGACTCTCTAGAAGCCTAGAAGTTATGCTACAGGTTTAAATTCTTTATGTAGAATATGTAGGATTTACATAGGCCTCTCATATTTGCATAGACATCCCAGCTTTTTCCAGCTGCCAACAGACCTTATTAGACACACACACACACACACACACACACACATTTTGTTGAGGAAAGAGGGTAATGTGAAACTGAATACATATGAGAAAGGAAACTGGCTGCACTCGTACTGAATTTTCATCAGCTTTGTCTTCAAAGTACTTCCACTTAGTATCTTTCAGTACCTTGTCTAATGACACTTTGACATGTGGATTGGAAAAGCTGGGGTTCATATCACCAGCCTTCTGATTAGCTGTTCTACCACTTCTATTGTATATGATAATAGGTGGGGTTAACTGCTGGTTTAAAATGTGTGTAATTATTTTGAGTTGGAAAAATGTAGAGGAAAGTGTTACTGCATGGGTTGCTATTTTTGCACAGCAGCCAGAAAAGAAAAAAAGAAGCCCTTTGTTTCTAGTCTTTGCCTGGCTATGTTTTATTTGTTGAAGGCCCCTCTGTATCACACACAAACATGCCCTCCAAAATAAAACTAAAATTTGTCAGTGTTTTCGGAAATGCTCTTAAAAGAAGCATTAGACTACCACTTTACAATAGAATTCACTCAGCACATGTAGGTGGACCCAAAAATCACAGAAAAAAAAAAGAAACTTATTGTTGATGTATTTGCAAGAGGAGTCCTTCCTCTCTAGCTCCTCTTCCACAAATGGCATTAAAAAAAGACAGGGAGAAAGCCAATGATTTATTTAAAGGGCCCAGGGGTATTTTGCCCTGTTGCTTAAGGGTCTTATGCACCACTGCTTTGAAGTATTGAGCAGTCCAAGGAAATGTATAAATGGACAGAGGAAGGAGATTGAAAGGCTAAGCTTTCAAACTTAGGGTTCATCAAAGATCACAAAAAGGTATTTGGGCTCTAAAAGGAAATGGTTGTTTCTGTTGCAGACATTCTTCCCCTTTGTCGACTTAAAAGGTACGCTGAATCTAATAGTACACCGTGTAGACTTTGTGAACAGCTGCAGAGTTTAATAAGTAATGGTTCAATCGTTATGCTGGCATTACAGATGTATTCTGATATAGCTGTTACCTTTTCATCACTACTGTTCAGGTTTTTGCTCAAAGTGCCCCCTATGCAATACTCTATACTCATGCATTCACTCTGAGGTGTAATATGAAACGGAACATTTACTGGAGCAACAGCTTAATAT
>VUQJ01002982.1:4250-14357 GCA_015108635.1 Andinoacara biseriatus | reverse complement strand
AACACACAGATTTAAAATAAAAATGGTTTGAAATAACCTCTAAATGTCACAATGGCATTCACTCCCACTGACTCTGTACAATTATTTAAATTTCTGATAAAAAAAAAAAGACATTCATGTGAAAATGTTTAACAAAAATAAAGAAAGAAATAAAAAGGCTACAAGAGAATTGTGCTGCCCACTAATTGCACCTCTATGACTACCCTATGTTTGTAAAACTCTTAAGGCTGATTATAGAGCAAAACAAAGGCTGCAGAGAAGCACGTCGACTTTAAGCACACATTTTGTTTTGTGTTTTTTAAACTAGCAGAAATTAACCAAATGACAGCTATGTAAAGCCATCAAATTATTTTAAAGATCAAATAAATAATGCAGGGAGTTCTTCAAATCACTGGACATGCACATGCTTATTAACTGTGATCACCAATGAATATAAATCAGTCTAACTCAGAGAAAAACATGCCTCACTAATACAAACAGAAATCTGTGTCAACTCTGTAATTATACTATTTGTGAAGAGACAAATGGACAGTGCTATCAAATGTGGCCTCAAGGAAAATTCATCTTTAAAGGTTAGACTTGGAAAGGAAGCTGTCCACCCAATAAACATGGAGCTAGGTCTCCACCTACTGGCAAATAATAAAGTGATGCCCCTTGAAAAAAAAATCTGTCTACTTCTACGTAAACACGGATAACAGAATGCACTATGTAGCTAAAATTTGATTTTGCATATTTTTATTTTCAGTCTAATACTGCAGCCTTCAGCAAAGTATGACTTTGCTAAGACACAGCATGAAGATGATTATGCCATCATCTTCACCAGCATCCAGTCACAGCAGACATATGATCACATAATAATGCATCATGAATCTCCTTTGACTTAAAAGAAGCCAGAGCATTATTGTAGTTCTTAACATGGTACGCGCCACTGACTGGACAGCTAATCTGTAACAATCTCACATCATATGACCAACAGTCATCTTATTTTTGGCACAGCAAAAAGGTACAATGAACTGAGGAACATGTCAATATAAGTGACAGATCAATATTCTACCACTAAGCACCACTAAGCTTTTAATTCATTTCCAATATTCAAAATCTGTTACAATTCATAAAACTTTGCTCCAAACTAACTCAGCACATTATCAATCAGAACTGCAAGGCTGAGACTTTTTTATTTTAGGCAGTTTTACAAGCATGCAGCCTTCCTTATCAGTAAATAAAGAAGCAAGTAGCAAATTCTTTCGAGCTTCTGTCCTATCCCTCTTCTGACTTTTAAAGCATTTATGACTTTTCAGCTGAATGGCATTAAAAGCATTTACTGCCTACTTAACACACAATATAAAACATGTAGTAACCTATAAAACTGCATGGAATGAGCATCACAATATAAAGTGTTACATAAAACCTATCAATTTTAGCTGCCACTCAAAGCAATTACAGAAATTGTGACTTAAGATTTACTCTCAAAAGCTCTAACTAGACATACTAAACCAATTATTAAGCCAACTATATGTGCTTTTCCTTTAATTTGTGAAACATTTCTTGAGTGTAACTACTGTACCATGAACTTGGTTTCCAGGCAGTTTGGCCATTAAATGAATTAAATTACTGACAAGACACAGCCCTGCACTGAAGACTAAGCCTACTGAATTATTCATTTTTTAAATCTCTATAAAGCAAGGTTTCATTTAGGGGGATGTCTAATCCAAACTATAGATAGCAAAAGAAAAAAAAATCATTCTTATGTACGAAATCATATTTGTATGTTTAGAGGTCTATACACTATGGCCTGAATGCTGAAGTCAGGTGCAGTGTTCATGGTCTGTGAAAGCTTTTCTAAAGGGATAACATTATGAAAGTAGAAGTGGTTTCTTTGATGGGACTGTCTGGGCATGGAGACAGCTTATCGTTCTTGCATTTGGCATTTTTTAACAGACGGTATATAACAGTGTTGCTGACAGCCACTCTAAGCTAGCATCTGTTAGAAAACACATGATCTAGAGACTCTAACATGAATGAATTTGCTATCAACTTGTGTTATCCTTTAATATAACAACCATGAAGAAATTTCAGTGGCACCAACAGTTTTAAGTTAAGAATTTCAGTCAAAAGGTCTGAGCATTGTCCGTGATTTACAGCCACATACAAATACTGGAATTACAGAGTGATCCTCGGAGACTTGACCTGCCCTTTTGCATAGCAAATGAATCAAGCAGGATTAGTCCAAGACGCTCAACAAACTTCCTAATGACGCAACACAGTATCACACAAAGCCAAAAACAAAGTGTCAGTAAATGCAAGCTAAATGTCACAAACCTCCACAAGCCAGCTCACTCTCTGGGCAGCATTTACTTTCAAGGGAATAATATTTTATTTTGTAAATAGTCATTTTTTTCTTTGTTCATTTTAAACATACTTTACAAGTTTGTAGTGTAGTAAAAATCAGATAAGGGTAGCATGACAGATGTTTACTCTGATTATAAAAACATTATATAGGAATAGGTGATAGATAAGAGGTATTGATTTGTAAATAATTGGACATTAATAACTTGTGCTTATTATATAATTCTACACTACAGTAAAGATATAACAAACTATAATGTCATATTTACAATCCCCATATACCAGCATAATTTCCTAAATATTACCAATACAAACAAAGACTGCAGAATTTCAAGCATATTTCTAAAGATACAAGATATTTTATGAATGTTTGACCTTGAAGAAGAGGTCAGAGTAATGTGATATTTAAAATCTCCATATATCATATACCCTAAATGTTAATACAAACAATGCCAGTAAAAAACAATTTTTTAAATAGCGCCATTTAGCATTATCACATTGACCTTTAGAACAATCTAAGGAGGAGAAGTCAGAGGTCAAATGTGGCATGATATTTAAAATCTTTTTTACTACACTTTCTATAGAATATGAATGACAAGACAAAAATATTTCTTCCACTCATGGTTAGTGGTTGGGTGAAGCCATTTATTATCAAACTACTGTGTTTGACCTTTTTAGATCATAATGACAACAGAAACTACCCAAATGAAGCTTATCAAAAGTTTACATATCCTAGAAGTTTTGGCATGATAACATACACACAAGTCGCTACACATGGGTTTTAAATGGCTAGTAAAGGTAACAATCATCACCTGTGACCTGTTTGCTTGTAATTAGTGTGTGTGTGTAAAACATCAGTGAGCCTCTGGTCTCCTGAAAGGCCCCTGCATGTTTCATCCAGTTTTGCACGGATGTTATTGGATTCTAAGCCATGGGGAAGGCAAATGAATTATTAAAGGATCTGTGGGACAAGATTGTTGAACTTTATAAAAACAGGAAAAATAAATAAAAAGATATTCAAGGAATTGAGAATGCCAATCAGTAGTGTTCAAACTCTAATTAAGAAGTGGAAAATGAGGGATTATGTTAAAACCAAGCCACGGTCAGGTAGACCAACAAAAACTGCAGCCATAATTGCCAGAAAAATTGTTCAGGATGCAAAGAATCCCACAAATAACTTCAGCTAACATATAGGATTCTCTGAAAAAAAAAAGTGGTGTGGCTGTTTCAAGATGCACAATAAGGAGGATCTTGAAGAAAAATTGGCTGCATGGTCGAGCCACTAGAAGAAAGCTATTACTGCACCAGTGCCACTAAGCAGTCCGCTTACAAACAAAGAGGTGCCAAACAGCACAGAGAAAAGTCTCAAAACTTCTGGAACAAAGTTACTTGGAGTGATGAGACCAAAATTGACGTTTCTGGCCACAATGATGAACGTTTGGACTTTTGGAGAGGAGTCAGCAAGGGCTGTGATGAAAAGTACACCATCCCTACTGTGAAACACAGAGGCTGATTGCAAATGTTTTGGGGATGTGTGAGCTACACAGACACAGGGAACTTGGTCAAAATTAATGGCAAAATGAACGCAACATGTTATTTGAAAATACTGGAGGAAAATTTGCACTCATCAGCCCGGAAGTGAAACACTTGGATGCTCCAACATGACAATGATCCAAAACACAAGGACAAGTAAACCTGAAGGTTCTGGAGTGGCCATCTCAGAGTTCTGACCTCAATATCATTCAGCTACTTTTGGGAGAGCTCAAGACAGCCTGAGTATTTACAGGAACTGGAGGCATTCTGCCAAGAAGATTGGGCAGCTTTACTGTCTGAGCAAATAAAACACCTCATCTAAAAAAATATCACAAGAGACTTCAAGCTGTCATTGATATTTTCATCACTTTCATGTGCACATTTGGGCAAACTTAACAGCAGACATCAACCTGTGTGTCAAACTCAGCCAGCCTTCATTCTGAAAATTAGTGTTGATGAGATTTGGTCTCTTTTCCATGGAGAGGTGTCCAGTGACCAAGCCATCAAGTGAGAAGAACACTTACTGTAGGGCTGCAACTCGAATAACCAAATTTTAAAAATCCTCGACACACATTATTTGTTTTGATGCCTTGTTTAGTCCATGAAACTGTAACACTCGTAAGCACAAGCATTATTCGCAACTAAAAATAGACAGGAAATAGAAATGTATTTAGAATCGCGTGAATAAAAAGTATTAAAACATTAAGCCTGCGCAGGCCCTAGTTTTTCAACAAAAGGACTAATAACACAGCAGCAGCATTGAAGATGATGCTGTCCAGAGTCTGTCCACACATACATGATGAAGCACAAAGGGGCGGAGCTATTACCGAGACTATGAGCTCAGGTGGAGTTGAAAAAAAGTTTCTCTAGCATCCAAAACAGCAGCACTTGTTCCTATGATCACCATTAAAATCCTTACTGGGAAAAAGCTGGTGGGAGTCCTTCATCAAATTACCTCATCAACAAGCTCCAATACCCAGAAACGCGAACTTGGCAGATGCTCCCATCCACCGCTATTTGTTTAACACAGCAAAAATCAACAATAATGCTACAGAACATAAAATAAAATATGCAGATGAACTGTTAACTTAGTCTGACGCAATATTTAAATCAGAGAGCACGCTAAAGGCTGTCGGCAGCCATCCTGCTATATGGCAGTGATACCTGCAACAAGCAGGGGCCTAAAGAGGTATATTGGGTGTATTTATTTCAAAGCATTAGAAAGATTTTGTGGACTTAGATTAATCTAAATTATAAATAAAATATTAATATTTAAATATATAAAAATAAATATATATAAAAAATATATATATATAAAAATAAAAGCTTTTTTCCCCCGTAGGCCAGTAAAAAAGGTGACTGTTGGGTTGGACACTGAATTATTATTAACATTACTTGTTAACAATTTTTAACATGAACACCATCAGAACTTCAGTTTCCTGCAGCAGGAAACACTGCATCAAAGCACAGGGCAAACCCCAGATCTGAGAATGTTGATATGCTCAGTTTTCTTCATGCACCTTTAAAGGCTTACACACACACATGCAGACTCATTCACAAGCACACACACACACACACACCAAATTTACCTCATCCAGGAGATAAACTGTCAGAACTCTTTAGCTTCCTACTAAAGCCTTCCAAGAGGACAGCGTAAATGTGATTTTATTTGCCTTAGTTTAAGTTTTATGTATACCTTATTGTATTTGACATTACTGCACTTGCCATTATTTATTTCTGCATTTAAGAAAATGTTTTGTTTAAAAAAAAATATGGTTTGTTATATTGCACGGAATTACACTGAGAGTTTTGTTTTTTTGACAGATGATGTAAGCAGTTAAACTATTAAAAACACTGCAATTTCAAAAATGGAAACCAATAAACAGTTGATTTTAAAAGACTTGTATTTTTTCTCTTTTGAACAATTAATATTGCACATTAATAAGACAAAATTATTTCTTATCCAATTACTCGATGGAATAATAGATAAAATACACGATTACTAAAATAATCGATAGCTGCAGCCCTACTTGACCGCATTCACAGGGCTATGCATTCTGAATTTATCCCCCAGTATCAGACTGCAAAGGCAGAGCACTACTATAAAGTCATTAGACGTCTAAGGGAGAACATATGGTGCCCTGAACCTAATCTCATTTAAGATAGACTGGGACAAAGTAAAAACTGTCCCATTGTTGTGTTGTATGTATTGTATGACTAATGCTTTAAATTGTTTTTTTTAAAACATGGACACCTTGTCTTCTGTACTAGAGATGAGAGAGAATAATCCAGCTATTTCTTAAGGCATATTTCAAAAAACAACATTATTTCACATGGAATCCTGCAGCTAATACAGCATGGCTCAGCAGTAAATGAGGCCTGGTGCTAAAATAAAGTACATAATATAAAAAAATACAGCATAAAATGTCACAAAATGTTGTTTAGCTGAAATCCTGTCAAGTAAGAATGGAAAACATTTGATTTAGAAATATCATCAAATGGTCTCCTCAGTTCCCAGATGTCAGCATATTCAGTGTGAATAGTGGTCAATATATTTCTATACTAATATTCTCCAAAAAAAAAAAAAAGATTTCTTTAGTTTGAAACTTTTTGAAACTCTTTGTACAGGTTTTAAATAAAATAAAGTTTAAATGATTTGAAAAGCATTGTATTCTGTTTGTTTTTATAAATGTATACATTGCAACTGCTTTTTGAAAATGTGGTTGTAGAATCAGATATATTACAATTTCCGTGATATTGTGTGAAAAAAATATCAGCAATGACAGTTAATAGTTAAATCGTACATATCATTTAAATGGCCCACAATGTTTGGGGATTTCATCACACGAAATCCTAACTAACTGGTTATATAAACTTGTTTAACAACTTGTAAGCGCTGGATTTTCTTTTCCCGTTACTTCCTGCCATTTACCAAAAAGGCAACAGAGTTGTAACCAACAAGCAGTCACATGTAAGATCAGTTCAGCAAGCAGCATATTAAATACATATTGAAATTGGTCCCAATGAAAAATATTATATTTTCAACAACACTGAAAATAAAGCATATTGAAGTATAACAAATATGTTATTAAAGTAACTACTATAGCATTACACAAGTATATACATTTACACAATAAAAAATATTTAAAATGTTTTCCTTGTTAGAAATCTCAAGGTTATTTAAGCAAAAATTGGGAAATGTATTTCATCTGCAACAGTAATTTTTTTTTTATTTTACAGGCATAAAGGACAGATCTAAGTGGAGTGCTGTTTTACAGATACTATTTACTTTAATGAGCGAAACTGGCATTTTGCCCAGAAACACAATAAAAGTTTGATAGCGCTGATTTACAGCATTATCATGTAAAACTGCTTTGCACTTCAACACAACCCTGTGACAAGGGCTCATTAAGTTGAATTCAACTGATTTCAATGTTTTTGTTTAGAATTTGTGAAGAAAATGTAGTCTTTAAAAAAAGCCAGATGACACTTCAGAAACAGCTAGCTATTGTTTGGGCTTTAAATATATCCTAAAGTTACAGCCTGAATAAAGCAGCTTCAGAACAGGCAAGATGTGCAGCCAAAGTTACTACAGAGAGAAGCCCTTTGTGAAAATGAGTCACCAGTGTGGGAAACAAAGAGCCAGTGTGATTTCCAGGGTAAGACTGCTAAGATTGCTGCATAGGTGAGACAGGCCCCAGGTGTTATTAAAATTGAACTGCCACTACCGTCAAATCAAAGTGGAGATGGCATGACGTAACACACTTATAATCGTGTAGTGCAATCGTGTGCAGTTAATAATCCTTTGTAATTAAAGCCTTGATTATACTTTCTGCATCTGTGAGTCAGCTCGGTATGCTCAGGACCGAGCAATCAAAATTTTGTCATCTAATGATGAGCGCAAGGGTGCATGCAAATGTGCGCATATCTGCCTGTTTTTTGTGACTACACAGACTTGCCCACAGAGAATTTACATTACACTGCACCAACTACGCATGTGCCCCAGGCAGCAGACTTAAAAGAAGTATAAGAGAAATGACTATTCATCTGTCGGGTCTCCAGCTATCTGTGTCCTCAAATGAGTAATCAAGGTTTAAGAATTCTGTCTACAAATATCCATTATATTTTTTATGAATGCGCAAATAAACTATTTTAAATAAACATACTTACTGTAATATCCATAGAGCACAGTATCTTCAATTTGACCTCTTGTTTCATTGTTTGCTGCCCATTCCTGCCATGAGAAAAGTCAATTATGAAAATTAATTTTAACAGTAACAAAGCTGACATATAAATAACAATCAATAAGAACAATCAACAAAGTTCAGAAAAAAAAGTAATACAAAATATAGCATAACAATTAAGTCTGACTATACCGATAGATGAATGAATCCAATAGCAGCTTACAATCACACAAACCAACAAATTACCTAATGTTCAAATAAAGATATTATTAAACACACTGAAGACATACATAATAAAGTAGATGTACTCACTGGCCACTTTAATGTGTACATCTATTCAACTACTCATAAACAAAAGTATCTAATCTAGCCACTCAATCCATTGAGGCATGAAGTTTAAACCGAGCATCAGAATGAGGACAAAAGGTGATTTAAGTGATTTTTAACATGGCATAGTTGTTGGTGCCAGATGGGTTAGTATATCTTAGTATTTCAGAAACTGTTGATCTACTGGTATTTTCCCACTGAACCATCTCACACAGTTTACAGAGAATGGTCAGAAAAAGAGCAAATATCCAGTGAGACATAGTTCTCTGGGTGAAAATGCCAGAGGTTGAAGGAGAGTGGGTAGACTGCTTCAAGCTGATAGGAAGGCAACAGTAACTAACTGGTTGTCATTCATTACAACCAAGGTATACAAAAGAGCATCTCTCAACACATAAGACATTGAACCTTGAAGCAGATGCAGTACAGCAGCAGAGGCTCACACAGAGTGCCACTTCTGTCAGCTAAAGAGGACACTAAGGCTACAGTTTGTACAGAGTCAACAAAACTGGAGAATAGAAGATTGGAAAAATGTTGCCTGAGCTGATGAGTCTCAATTTCTGCTGTCACAAAGCTCAAATTATCACAAAACTGGTTTCCTAAACATAACAATGGGTTTGCTCTACTCAAATGGCCAAAGTCACCAGAATTCAATCCAATCGAGCACCTTTGGGATGTGGTGGAATAGGAAATTTGACAAACAAATTCTCAACAACCGTGTAATGCTAAAATGCCAATATGATCTAAAATCTGAGGAATCTGAGAAATGTTTCTAACACTTTGTTGAATCTGCGCCAAAAGGACTGGAGGCAGATTTGAAGGTAAAAGGGGGGTCCGACCTGTACCTAGGTGTACCTAATATAGTGTCCTCTGACTGTACTGAAATGCAACAATATGACAAATGAAAAAAAATGAATACTGCATTTAGCTTTTACATTGAATGAGAAAATGCTAACCTTATAGGTACCATTGGGATACTTCATGAAAGAAACAAGGAATATGTCCACTGGTAGAAGTGCAGACGTTATCAGAGCAATAGCCAGTGCACATATTGCTGTGATAGTTGAAACAACTTCACTCTCCCGCCGACTCTGAAATTTCCGAATGTAGATCCAACAGAACACAAGAATTACCTAAACAAATAAAACAAATGGTCAATAATATAATCGTGAGAACGAATAATAAGGAAAGAAAAACATTTAGGTCTAGAGAGCTCTATTATGTAAAGCCCAAAATAACAGAAATAAATCCAACCAACTATATGCAATAAAAGATAGCATCTGCTTTTAATTTGAAAAGTTAACAGGGTTATAAAAAAAAATCATAGTAAACATGGAGTAAAAACTATGCTATTTAATTTAACACCCCTGCAACAAATTCTACATTTGTTAGATTTCATTGAATATTAACAATAAAATACACAATTTACAACAAAAAGAAAACAACTGAAATTTAAGTATTAAAACAACAAGTAGGGTACTGTGTAACTTAGAACAGCTGGACTGCAGGCGTGAGGGGACGATCCGATTATATTACACTCCCTTCCCAGACTGGCAAGCAATAACACAGTCATCATTCCATAAGAAGAAAAAATAAACAGCCCTATTAGAAAGGCAGTATGTGAAGTACAGTTTTTTTAACTTGTTTAAATTCATTCATAACATACAAACTTATTATGCTGTTCAACATTTTAAAAGGGGGGGGGGGGGGGGACCTTGGA
>VUQJ01002975.1:10465-21970 GCA_015108635.1 Andinoacara biseriatus | reverse complement strand
CCAACACTGGACTCTAGAGCAGTGGAGACGTGTTCTCTGGAGGGATCAATCACACTTCTCCATCTGCCAACCTGATGGAGGAGGCTGGGTTTGGTGGTTCCAAGTGTAAAGTTTGGTTGAGGGGGGGTTTATGATGTGGGGGTGTTTTTCAGGAGTTGGGCTCGGCCCCTTAGTTCCAGTGAAACGAACTCTGAATGGCTTCAGCATACCAAGACATTTGGGACAATTTGAAGCTCCAACTCTGTGGGAACAGTTTGGGGATGGCCCCTTCCTGTTCCAACATGGCTGCACACCAGAGCACAAAGCAGCTCCATAAAGACATGAATGAGCCAGTTTGGTGTGGAAGAACTTGACTGGCCTGCACAGAGTCCTGACTTCAGCCTGATAGAACACCTTTGGGATGGATTAGAGACTGTGAGCCAGGCCTTCTCTCCAACATCAGTGTCTGACTTCACAGATGTGCTTCTGGAAAAATAGTCAGAAAATTCATAGCTGCAAAGGGCCCATATCATATTAAAGCCTCTTACTCAGGTTCATGTTTGTATCACTTTAGGTGCTCGATAAACTTTGGAGGTATAAGATATAAGCAAGCTGACCAACACTGAATAACACCAAAGAAAAGCTGATGCAGCCAATTTCACCTGAGGTGGGGGACAGAAAACCTCTTTATGGAGCACAAACAGAGGCTTCCGTATCCACTCACAGTCAGTCAACCTCTGTTTTCAAAGAATATAGGCTGCGTTGTCATTCCGAATCCACACACCAGCAGAGATTTGGAGTCACAGCAAAGTCCTTTTAGAATTATGTTGAAACCTAGATGTCTGCATTTAGTCACTTCAGTCATTGTGAAGCATTTTCACAGACATGAAGGAGTCTGAGGATGCTGTGGCATCTGTGACGTGCTCAGTGTGAACCTGCTCTCATCTTTGAAGAGAACAGGGTGCTATTGGCGGACCTGCCCACTCTGGTGCTTTTGGGCGAATGCCAACCGAGCTGCACGGTGCTGGGCTCGGAGCACAGGTCCCACTAAAGGATGTCAGGCCCTCATACCATCCTCAAGGAGTCTGATTCTGACAGTTTGGTCAGAAGCAGGCTGGAGGTCATTTTGTAGGGCTCTGACAGTGCTCCCTTGCTACTCCTTGCACAAAGGAGGAGATAGCAGTCCTGCTGCTGGGTTGATGGCTTCCTACGGCCCTGTACAGCTGTCCTCGTGTAACAGCCCATCTCCTGGTATCCCATCCAGCCTCTTGAGACTGTGCTGGGAAACACAGCAAACCTTTGTGCAATAGCATGCATGGATGTGCCATCCTGGAGGAGCTGAACTATCTGTTAAACCTAAACGCGCTCCTGCTGCAGAGGGTGGGCCGCCACCCAGTGACAAAAACATTAGCAAAAAAAAAAAACAAAAGTGGAGAAAAGTCAGTGAGTAGAAAGCAATCGTCTGTGGCCACCACCTGCTAAAACCTTTTGGGGCTTGTCCTGCTGTCTCTTCTCACTTTGATTTGGACCAAAGCAGGTGAAATGAACTCAGAACCGTTTCATAATGTGACAGATCGAGCTGCCTGAAGTGTCACTGACTCTGTCATCAAGTGTTCTTTTATCAGTTTTACTAAAGGCCAATCTGGAAAATACAGCTTTACACGCCCGTTTTGAATCAAAGCTGAGCACCAAACAGGTTTAAAACTTCAGTAGGAAAAATAAACATTGTAAAAATATAATAAAATATAAATGCTACCTTTGACAATCTATTTCTATTTCAGGTGCTTCCACCAGAAACAGGCTGAGAGTCACCGACGAGCAGGATTTACAATGATTCCCTTTTATTAAAATAATTTCTCCATGAATGATAGGACAAATATAGAGCTCTGAGAGAGAAGGGAAAAGGGAGAACATCCTGAGCTGCTAATTGGCAAGTTTAACACTAAGAACAAGCGGCAGAGGCCAGGGGAGGTGCTGCTGCAATCCGGAGGAGCCAAAAGCCCCCCATTTGCATCAAGTGCCACCAGAATAGCCGAGACTCCCCCGCACGCCATCAGTGGGCAGATGAGATTATTCATCTACTTGCAAATTGGCACATCAAAGTCAAACTGGAGGAGAGCTGGCAGAAGATCGCGGGGCCGAGGCCGAGGCCGGGGCCGAGCACAGACCGTGATTAGGAGCTGGGAGACGGATTCTGCCTCCATATGTGACGAGCTGTTCAACTGTGCTGCATGTGCTGAACATAATCATATAACACAATTATTTGTGTCTCAGTTTGGCAGCTGCAGCATCCAATTTCCTCTGAGTGAAATGCCGAGGGTATCCCTTCCAGATGTGACCTGATTAGTCAATAAATAAATCCGTCAATCGATGGTAAAATTAAGACGTCATTATTAGGATCCTTAATTGTTCATCAGAAACGTTCGCAGCTGATTTTCTCAAAAACAAATGCTATAAAAGACACAGCTTCCTCCTTTTCAAGCCATTTGTTCGCTTTATGGATATTTTGTACAATTAATCAATAAACTGCTTAAATATTTGCGACAATAATTATTCACAGCGACGGTCACCGGTTCTCTCCTGCCTGCTGTGTTACGTTTTTTGGAGGATAATATGAGAAATTCAGAACGCCTGCGTGTACACATTTCATTCACTCTGAGGGACAGATCCCGGGTTAAATCCAGTCAAACATTATTTAAAGAAGAGAATTTCTGCTGGACCAGAAAAGATACGAGCCAATCGTGCTCGGCCTAGCAGAGCTTCAGAGGTACGACTTCTTCCAACTCTCAAGTTTTACCTATCAGAAGATCATAAAAATCATTCGATCCTTATCAGGTTCCACAATTATTTAAATGCAACATTAAACACATGAAAAAAATGCACTGTGTCATTAAATAGCAAAAACTTCACAAAAATGCAGAAACATAAAGTGAAAAACTAAGTGCACCTGATGGTTCAGTCACCTGTAGAACTGCCTTTAGCAGTTATAACTTCAAAAAATCATTTTCTGTAAAACTTTATCAGTTTCCCACATTGCTGTGAAGGAATTTTGACCCACTCTTCTGTCCAATGTTGCTTCAGTTCATTGAGGTTTGGAGCATTTGTTTCTCTTTCTTTCTGTTGTAGACTTGCTGGTGTGTTTGGGGTCATTGTTCTGCTGCATGTCAAGCTTCAGCCGTCACACAGATCACATCTGACTCTGGAATACTTGGGTATAACAGAGGAGTTCATGCTCCGGTCCTGCGGCTGCAAACAAGCCCAAATCACCAGCTCTCCATCAGTGTGGAGCCCGACAGCTGGGAGGGGGTGTTGGTGCTGACGCTCTGTGTTTGGTTTTGTCAGGCCAAAGGACGTCGTTCCAGAAATCTTTGTCCAGATCCAACTTTAGTTTTTCACACACTGCTTGTGCTTTTTTATTTTTATAAAAGTTTTGGTGTTATACGTCATGGGTTATTGTTCAACTAAGGATTACAAATCATACATATATTTTACACACAGGACATGTAAAACCTTTGACCTTACAGAGGTCACACTTTTTCAACGTGACTGCAGTTCCTTGAAATCCACCTGAAGGAGGAATTTTCCCATTTTGCGGAATATTTGACCTTTTCTTTCTCTCTGCTAAAGAGATCCAGATATTTTAAATAAATCGTGAACGGTAAAGCCTCGTGATGAAAGTTTTATGCTCTCCCGTGAAAAGCAAGGATGTCGGGATGTGCATAGAAAAGGAGAAAATTCCAAAGAAGAACGCCAAAAGAAATTTTGGACTGAATTAATGGGGCGGGGATTGTTGGCAGGGGGTCCAATAAAGCTGAACATCTCACTCCACTTTTGTTCAGCTCGAGGTTACAGCAGCGGACCCAAAAATTCACCCAATTTCAAAAGTTGATCAGTGACCTTGACAGCAGCAGCTTGACGATGTCCCGCTTACTTTTGTCCAAACTTTGACCTGGACTGTTTCATACTCTCCGTGTGGTAAACTCGCATGTAGATGCTAATTTTTGTTGGTTTGTTTTGACATCAGAAAACTGGTTTTGTTGTGTACAGCAGGCATAACAACAAATTCTCAAAAATTCCACATGAAAAATATTTGCACTTCTTGAATTTGAATTAGTTTGAAATGCTTTTTGGACAAATAAAGACTGAAAATGTTTAAATGCTCCAAGGTACTCCTAAATAATTAAAATGCCTTTTTTCTTTTGATAAAGTCAGACTTAAAAACCTGGATTCTTTGGCTTCATCTGGGAATTTTAATCAAGGAAAAAAAAACTGAGTACCTTGAAGATTTTTGGCTTTATTTTTAAGTCTCAAATGTTCCATTTTTATAAAACCAAATTAATTGTAACAAAGATGTCGACGGGAAAAGGAAAGACGGATGGAGCGTGAAAAAGCTCGTGTCCTAACCACAAACATGTTCAAATCTGCACAATCGCTGAAATCGCTGAAAAGAAAAAGGACAAAGCAAAACTACAGTAATTTAGTTTCCAATAGTAAATAACTGTGTTATGCATAAGTGTGATACACCTCATACTGTGATTTACTTATAAGAGCCCTTTTACTACAGGCCTTTGGCTCTTTTATCTGCCACAGACAGCTGGTTCTTTGGGACCTTGAATCCTTGAATTGTGAATTGAGCTTCTTTCTATTTCCTCTGGATGGAACAGATTTTAATCAAACTCACATGTATTGAGTTGTTATTTGCCATTGCATTCATGCGTGCAGCCCTAATTGTATCATTCTGAATCAAATTATGAATTTTGTGAACTGCTTGTGAAATCAGATTTCTGATATTTACACTGAGATGTTTCCGTTTGCGTATATTTACAGGACAACCTCCACATATGATTAATGTCCTGTTCATGTGTGGTGCAAATGCGAAGCAGAGGTGAGTCCATCTTCATGAGGACTTATCTTAGTACTGAGGACATTTTTTGGACACTGACCACTGAGTTTAAAGATGACTCAGACGTGGCTTCAGGTTAGAGCAGCGGTGAAACAAAGTTAAATGAATGTTTGCTGGTGGGGCACGTAAACGAATCAGGGTTTGCTAATTCTGACCTTTATTTCATTCAAATTAATTAAAGGCCACTAAAAACTGTGGAGGTAAAAATGTTTTCTGGTTTATTAAGTTGCTGGTCCGAGACGTTAGACCAACACTGCGTTGGGGTGTGTGTGTGTGTGTGTGTGCGCGCGCGAGTGTGTGTCTGTATCTTACGTTGAAAAGACTGCTGGCCGCCGCTGTGTGCAGGCCGGTAGCTTCCTTGGTGGTAGTTGCTTGGTGGTGGAGTGCTGCTGTACTGTCCTCCACCATGCTGGTTTCTGTTCAGATTGTGACTAAAGACAGAAGAAGCCGTGATGTAAAAACTTATTTAAAAAGTACTTAACAGCCTTTAAACACAACCAGAATTACCCTCGGTGTCTGTGCAGTGTCAGGGGACTGAAGTGGGTTAAAAATGTCACTGTCATGTTCAACAATCAGTTTGAGATGATCTGAGCTTTTTGAGATGGCGTGTTATCCTGTTGGAAGAGGCCATCAGAAGATGGGTAAACATGGTCATACAGGGATGGACATGGTTACTGAGGCTGTGGCATTTAAATGCTCAACTGGTACCAAGGAGCACAAAGTCTCCCAACAAAATATCCACCAGCACCATCTGATTCCTCAGTCATACGAGGCAGGATGGATCCACGCATTCATGCTGTTTACGTTTTCTGACCCAAAGCCCCCAAAATCAAAGCAGAAACTGAGACTCATCAAACCAAACAGTTTTCCAGCCTTCTCATGTTCAGTGCTGATGAGTCACTGAACTGTATCCTCAGTTTCCTGATCTCCGTTAAAACGAGCAGCACCCAGTGTGGGCTTCTGCTGCTGTAGCCCATCTGCTTCCTGTTCTGACATGTCTTCAGAGATGCTCTTCTGCATGGCTTGGCTGTAACCAGTGGTCATTTGAGTTACTGTTGTATTCCTATCAGCTTGGAGCAGTCTGGCCATCCTCGTCTGACCTCAACAAGCAGAGCTGATCGGGGCTGCAGAAGAGCATTTTCACTCAGAGATGTGCCGCTTGTTGGATATTTTATTTTTTCCTGACCATTCTGTGAAAACCCTACAGGTGGCTGTGCAGCTTCCTACACTCATTTCTATATTGATTCTAATGTGTGCTAATTCTAATGCTAATGTAGCTTGTTCACCTAATGTTCCTTAAACTGTTTTTTCCAGATATAAAAAGAGCTGAATAAATAAATAAATAGATAAATAAAAAACCTGGCACACATTCTGACTTCATACTGTTTTAGTTTTACCTTCTAATTAAAACAAATCCTCCCCAATGGTGGAGGGGACACCCTAACCCCACCATAACCCTAACAGGAAGATGAAAACATAATGAAACGCATGCAGACAAATAGAAAGATCTGGAAACACAACTGGCTGATGTGGTAAAGTGTTAAATTTATCTTTAGAATCTGCACATTCAAACGAAGAAAAAGAGGCCAAAGCACTTGACACACGAGGGTTTAAATGATTCAGTAAGACATTCTGTCCGGCTTTTCTCCACACAAGTCCTATCAGAACTGCTGAATGACCTCTGGCTTCACACTGAGCCGAACACACGCCCTTATTTAAAACTGAAAGCAACAAAAAAAAATCATTTCCTCCAGGTTTTCCTGCTCGCCAGACTCTGAGCACCTGCCCGTGTCACCCCATCAAGGCACATAACGGCCTGAATCACTGAATTAAAGACTTAGTTTAGCAGGAAAAAAAAGAGAAAAGAGGGAATACATTATGTTTCTTCAAATCTGTGCATAATTAATTTCCACAGACAGACCGAGCCAGATGTTCAATTATTCACATTTCCTTAATGATAATATCAATGTGTGGAGAAGAGAGCTTAGATCATAATCAAGGACGGCTGGTTAATGGGGACCATCATGAGGGGGTGGTAAACATTTAAACACATCTTTCTTTTAAATACTTTCAAATACTGTACTGAGTCACGGCAGACAGACACTGCTGCTTTTAAATCATATCACACAGAATGAGGAGCTTTAGAGAAAGGTGTGTTTGCTGAAATGCAGCAAACCCCCGATCAACCATCAAAGAGTTTCAGGGTGCAATCTTTTATTACAAAGGTGACTCTGTAAGAAAAAGGCTTGGAAACTACAGAAGCCTCTATTATCACAGTATAACAAAGTCAGTTAAACTTCTGTGAGCTGAAGAGGCAACAAGACGACCCCCAAAAAGTGAATGCTTTGTAGGTAGTGGTGACAGAGCACTCCTCTCCCCTCATCCCTCCTGACTTCTCAAGTTTTCCTTTTTGATAGCGTCCTCGTCACTGCTGCTGGTAGGAGACAGTTCAGTAGCCCATTTAGGTTTGAGAGATAGTCCAGCTCCTCCAGGATGACACAACCATACGTGTCGTGGCAAAAAGATTTGCTGTGTTTCCCAGCACAGAGTTACATGAGGAGGACTGTATGGGACTGGTATCTGGAACAGGAGGAGCCCTGCAACACGACCTCCAGAATGCTTCTGACCAAACTGACTGAGACTTTCACCGTGCATGACTAACGAATGTTGTCAATGTCTCGACTAACCGTGGCCTGTTGGGGTCATTTGTTAAAATTTTCTGACTGAGGTGCATGTGAGAATGCAAATGTCTGACACATTTCCTCGTCTAAACCAAACAAGTGTGAGGATCTTCTGAAGTGTTTAATTTCCTGCTGTGTTCCAGATTAGAGAGAACGTCCCAGCCTGAGTCTCCTGACACTGTGAGCAAAGCTTTTTAAAAACTGTGTGGAGTATGTCTCTAACAGGATTTTCCAATGGTTTTAATGTTGATTTTATTAAAAAAACGTAAATATGAACAAACCCAAGAGCCCTAAAGGCAGACTGGTCCAGGTGAGCTTGCTGCCTGTTCGGGTTGAAACCCAGCTGGGGTCTCCAAGGTTGCCCGTTCCCTCTCACCCAGTCCTCTGGCTTCAGAACCTTACTGGGAATCCTGGAAGAAAGCATCATAATGTTAGAAGGGTTTTCTTTTATTCACATATACAAGACAGAGAACGGTGCTATCATAGTTACATGAAACCTTGAACTCTATTAGCTTCACAACTGTCAACTAATCAAAAGCACTGCCACAAGGTTTTACGTATTACATCATAAAAAAAAAATAATCAGGTGATTAGCAGGTCTTAGGTACTTATAAAGCAGATGTAAAGTCAGGATAAAATTACAGCACCATTTCACAATAGAATTCATTATTAACATCATATTATCCTCGTGTGTATGTGTACAGGAATATGGCTGCGTAAAGCATCCATACTACATAATCTGCTAATATCCATGCATTATGTATAACATGACTGTAATCATAATTGAACCATGTTGTTTACATTTGAGTAATATTGCTGAGCAGTAGGTATGGCTTTAATATTATTCAATGATGTGTTATATTTTGTACTATTTATGGCCATGAGTCATGCCTGAACATGATAAGACGATGCTCAGCCAATCGGAAGTTGCCATCACAGGTTACTCAATAAAGCTGCAGCCTAGAACTGATGTTCCTATAAACAGACCAGCTCTCTACCTGGAACTTTCTCACTATCAGCTGCTTCCAGCTGTTCAGGGACTTTAGCTCAGCCACTAGACATGGGCAATCCCCACTTTCTCCATTTCGGTCGATAATGGTCAAGTAGGTAAAGCCAATCACCCAGCACAAAATGAACACATGATTAGGGTAAGCCAACCAGGCATGAGAAGGAGGCTGCATATCAGAATATATTATCATAGCATTAGCAGCCTGGAACCCTCCATGTTGTTTATTCTCCATTTCAGAAAAATACAAAAGTGTACAAAGGTACAAAACATCTAGGAATATGTTGCACATCTTAGAAGAGTAAAGAACATATATGCCAACTTTATGGCTCAACTCCTTGTAGTTTTGGAGTCTATAGACTCAGACAGATGGACAGTATGACAACAATATCCTCCCGCTTTATTTTGTGTGCAAGGATAAAGTCTGAGTGCATCCTTACTGAATCCATAGGAACTAAGAGGGGAAGTAGCAGCCGGGTGCTGCTAATCAAATACACTTGTATAGTATGGCAGCATGGCTTAGGTTGGATGTTTTCCTAACTTGTCCTGGCCTGTCACAAAATTAAATCAGTTCTGATTGGATGTTGGGTCTGCCAAACATTTTTGTCTCGTTTTCATTCGTTGACAAAAGTGTCAATTAATTTAGTCATTGTTTTATCCTTTCAGGAAGTCTAAATCTCCTTTTCGTCGTGAAAAAAAAAAAAGGGTTCGCTGACGAAAACTATGCTGAAAATATTTTGTCAATGAAATTAACACTGATCTGATGTATTTACCTCATTTAGAGACCTGGGAAGGACTAGATAATCTTTTTAATTTCCTGATATGCAAAACGTTAAAACTGACACAGGTTTAATTTCTTTTTGCTGCTTCACTGTTTTTTTTTTTTTTATTCTATCCAACATAACATTTCCCCCTCCCACTAGCCTTCCAAGGGCCAGTAGGTCAAAGTTTTACTGCTCCCTTACATACAGTACCAGCCAAACGTCTGGACACACTCATCCATTCATATGCATCGGTGTGTCCTCACAGCTTCAAGTCATACCAGGAGTGTTTCAGAAGCAGATCATTTAGGCTGCATACGGTCCTTTTGTTTGAGTTTTTTTCCTGCTCTGACTTCCTGCCTCCTCATCTGCTCAGAATAGAGATCAGCTCACCGATGGGCTGGTGCTATTGCAAGAATGGTCCTGAGTGAGCAACATCAGGCCTGGTGCCCAGCACATACAGAGGGTTACAAAAACACTTGTTTGGGTCCTGCAAAATCAACGTCTCCTTTTCCCAACCATTTCCAGTAGCACCAACATCTGCTCCCTTTCTTCCAGAAGCTTCCTTTAATGTGAAAATAGTGACTGGGCCAGTACAAACGAAAAGACCAGCTAACATCGATCATAACTTACAAAACTAACACGCTGTAGTGAATAAGCCTTGAAACTGACACTTGAGACCATAAACAATATGAAAGCTTTTTCTGAGGTCAAAGATGAACTAAAGTCCTTTTCTTTTAGACTTCTATAGAACTGGAAAACAGACCAACATATGTTCCAATGATTTATTTAATATCAAAGAACAAATGGACCTGAATGATGCTGAGAGCCTCGGACAAAGCAGACATTCACCAAGTACTGAGAAATGAACCACCACATAGCTGTTCTTGGACGTTTCATGGAATTGCTACAATAAGAAAAATATATGAATATAACTGCTGGGCAAATGAAGGGCAAATGAAAAACTATTTCTACACCTGAAATGAAAACAGCCTTTAATGCTCAGCGAGGAATTTATGAGATAAATGCAAAAAAAGAAAAAAATCCTCACTTTGCTTCAGGCAGGAGGACCGCCTTGAACACAAAGGCATCTGGATACAGGGGATCCTTGAACTTCACTCTGGAGAGAAGAAGAAAAATATTTGAAATTGACCACAACAGGAGTTCCACTAGCTCATCATTTTTTAAAGGAAATATTTAAGGGGAAAAAAATCTCCACCTCAACATCAGTGTCTCAGTGTCAAGTGTTGCCATTTTCTTCTCTTGCCTACTTTGCTCAGTCATTTTCAACATGTGCCTTAATGTCTTTTCATCCTCAAAGAATGGCTCATATTACAGTGATGAAAAGGGGCGGCAGTGGGTACACAGCTCAGAACTATGAGACTATCATAATGTGCTTTCAAACAGCTTTGGAGAACCTCTGGAAATGTGAGGACATCAATGAATCTCAGGGATAAACAACACGAGAAAAAAACGTATATCTGGAGCCTATCCCAGCTGTCATAGGGCAAGAGGCGGGGTACACCCTGGACAGGTCTCAGGGCTAACACACAGAGACACACAACCATGCACACATTCACACCTATGGGCAATTTAGAATCACCAATTAAGCTAACCCCACTAACTGCATGTCTTTGGACTGTGGGAGGAAACCGGAGTACCCGGAGAAATATCCTGGAAGAATATTTGGCAAGAACAACCGCTACCTTCCTGCTATCCATGCAACACAATCTTGCTCAATTTGTGCATTGCAGTAACAAAATAATTTCATTAAAAAACAAAAACTACAAGGGTAAAATTATGAGCCCCCCCATGCTAATAGTCATCTGTGCAACCTTTTTGCTGGATAATAACTTGCAGTTGTTTGCTGTAGTAGTTCCGCTGTGAACTACAGCCAAGAAATAAGAAAAGAATTAAACACAAATTTTACATTTTAATTAGTGCCAAAATCATTTAATGTGATCAGAGTAAAATGTGTCACCCACAGGTCTGATAATCGTTTCAGTAATTATTAAAAGGCCAAAAATAATCTGGATTCAGTTTCTCCAAAGTGAGAATTTATGACTTTTTTTTGAGGTTTTCTTAATTAAATCTGAATCTCTTTGGTTTTTGAACTGCAGGTGAAGTTAAAAAAAAAAAAAAAAAAAAAAAAAAAAAAATATTTTGTTGTTTTTT
>VUQJ01002975.1:0-10445 GCA_015108635.1 Andinoacara biseriatus | reverse complement strand
TGGGAAGGGAAGCTGGTGGAAGTGGGGCAAAAAAAAAAAAAAAATAAAAAAAAAAAAAAAAAAAAAAAAGAGAGAACATCTGGTGCCCTCTCCTAATGCTCACTGACACTCTGACGATTATTTGTCATCGTTTTGATAATGCATATTCAGATCAGAAGCATTTGCTGTGTGTTTCCTGTATTGAACCTCATCACAGGCGTTTCCCGTTTTTGTGCACCTGGAGCCACATTTGACATCATCACTGTCGTTGAGTATTAAGTTACCTCCAGTGAGTCTTTCAGGCAAGTACAGTCAAGTCTTCAAGCTGCTCAGTTTGTGTTGACTTACCCGATGGAAGAGTTCTGTGAAATGTCTCGCAGCACTGGAACGGGCGACTTCACCGTCCTGAAGGATAACCAAAAAACAACACATGAAGCAGATGTCACATTTAACCAGCTCTTCTTCTGTTGGGTTAGAGCGTTGGCAACATGGGACAAGATGCAGAGAAGTGAGATTAAAGCCGGTGGTTCTTACTTATCTGGTAGAATAGGGTCGTCATCAAGATTTAATCTACCTTGGATTCCATGGCACAGCTCTGCGGGGATCTCAGTGCCCTGATGGAGACAAAGCTGCAGTTTGTATCCACAAATAAATGATGATTTAATGCAGCAACACCTCATTATTATTTTATTTCCTCAGATCTTATTCTGTGATGGGCCTAAGTGAAGAATAAACCAGCAATGTGAAGCATAGACAACTGCTTCAAGCTTTTTTTGCGTCCTGCTAGCAAAGGGAAATGTATCTTCACAGTCATGCTCCCCTGAGGCTGGTCAGATCCGCACAGAGGAGATCATTTCTTGATAGGATGCTCATCAAATTTCAGGTCCCTATTGTCATTAGTTTTCAAAAAAAAAAAATTCAGGGATGAAGCTAGGGTTCTTTTTTACCATTTTCTAGCATTTTTTGAGACATTTTACTTGAGCTTCAAATATCAGGTACTGTGGATCTATGAATATGGACTCAGTGTATGTTTAAAAGAATATTACATGCCTTGTATATGAGAGGCCTCCAAGGCCTCCAAATTTGCTGTTAGAGATTGAACAACCAAATATTTTAGGGACCTCAAGCATCCATCATTCTGTTGAGCTCCACTCCTGAGAGTCCACATTCATGGAGCCATGTTACCACATATTTACCCTAAAAAAATTTGAAGGACCTAAGTGAAGTAGCTTTATAGATAATGGAATTTTAAAAAGGCCTCTCAAAAGAAGAATGACATTAGGGTCCTGAAATTTTGTATAATTCCTATTAAGAAGTGCATCTTCCCACTGGAATTTCAGGTGAATCGGTGATGGTCAGGTGGAATTCTTTTATAGTCATTTAATTAAATGAGACAGAACGATCCAAATCGAACTGCATGTCTACGTGGAAGGTTTTTCTAAAATGCCTTTCAGTAGTTTGGTCAACCCTCATCCAACAGATCAGATTTACTTATAAATTAATACCTGTCATCCAGACGGACTGCATAATGGCTCATGTTTCACTAGAACGGTTTCCATGAGATAGCATTATTTGAAAGGGGGGGGGGTCCTCTTCAGTGAAGGCTTTTCTCTCATGAAATGCAGCAATAAATAAAACTCACATCAGTCGTTCTATCAGACTGTAAGGCCTTTGAATCCTTGTAACGAACTCATTTGCCTTCACATTAAATTTATTTCCTCACTGAAAGTGAAACATACAGAAGCTTGCTTCACTGTTCAGAGGCGCTCATTAAGAAGTATTTATCCGGGAAGTCTCACCACCGATTGCTTCGGTTTACAAATGCATAATCAACAAGACCGAACCCGAAGCAGGCGACACCTGCACAGCTTCAGTGCACATCTGCAGCACAGTGACGCAGCAACATCTCAAGAAGAAGAAGACTGTTATTACAAACACCAAGCAGCTGACGGTGTGTGTGTGTGTGAGTGAGACCACACTTAGTGTTTTGAGAGCTGAAATCGGTTCGATCTGAATGTAAGCTGAAGTGAATGCACGCTGATGGCGTCTGGTTTCTTACGTCGTTCGATTCTGTGCGGTACAGCTCATGGATGAAGTCGAAGAGCGGGTGAGACTTGCCCAGAAACAACATGTCGCTTCCCAGGCTGTTTCTTCTCTCTGTAACAGAGGGCAGACAGCAGGTGCGGTCAGAGAGGAAAGAAAAATCAAGTTCACTGCACAAACTGCTGCTCTGATTGCAAAGAACTGAAGGGTAGAAAACAGAACACTGAAGAGCCAAATAACCAAATTTGTGTTGGTAACGACAGCAAAGAAACAAGGTAAATGTGGGTCCTGCTGCCAGCTGTATGTTGTGGTGCAGATGAAAAAAAACCCACTAATTATATTTGGCACAATCTGCTTTTACTCACGTTCCTCAGATGTGAGGTCGGGATAAACTTCCGCCAGAGTTGCCCTCAACCGCCGTTCATCCACAAAAGGCAACAAGGCAACACCTTCAAAAGTAACACAATTATATAAAACAAATGCACTTAACATTACAGCCTCAATAATGTAATCGTGTCCTAGGACAGGATTATCTGCCTACTGGGATCTCAAGTGATATTTTTCATTTTTAAAAGTTGTTCTGAACTTAAAATCCTCACATTCAGCTCTGAGGGACCCTGTTTCATGGGAATTCACACCAAAATGAACCAGCTATAGTTACAACTGTGTGTCAGACTAAACCTTAACCTCATATACACATAAAACACATTTTCACTTTTTAACATTTAAGATAAAAGTCTGCTTTAAGAAGTCTCGTCCCACCTTTAAAGTCCAGATTATTTAAATACGCAGACTCACCCTGCCAGGCGTACTTCTTGCCATTAAGATCAATGGCAAAGTCATCAGGATAAAAGTCGATGATGGGAGATTCCTGCAGCAGAGGGAGTGTTTTAAAAAACAAACTCAAGACACTGATACAACTACCACAACTTGTAAAATGATCAGAGCAGCTTACTTCATTTTAAGTCGAGGGAAAGTTTAAATACAGTTTCAGTCATCTAAAACTTACAGGACTGCTCATGAGGTTCCTCCATGTTGGTGGCAGGAAGTTACCGCTGGCTGCAGGAAACACTCCCATCAGCTGCTCCAGTGGTTTGAACTGCAGAGAACACCCGACAGACATTTCTGTGACTTCTGGTTAAAAGTCCTGCAGTGAAAACTGATGCTGCCGTTTGCTGGTTTGTCTGCACTGATATCATCAGCAACATAAAGCTAATAAAGAGCTAATAAATCCTCAGTTACTCTGAATGGCGTTATTAGCCTCATGCTAATTAATGTACTGCGTTTACATATCGTATTATTATCAAACACACATTACAGTTGTTGCTGTCTGTGCTGTTCCAGTATATTGCATTTATCCAACTACACCTCATTAGAGCACCGTAACCTACACAGCTGTGTGTTTCTACTGTACTTCATCTTACTGTTAATTATTCTCTCTTTTCTGAACCGACCTCCCACTGTTGTTCATTTTTCATTAAATTACTTTTACATCTGAAGCTAATTTTTCTCCCTTGTTGAGATTTACAGTACCAGTCAAAGGTTTGGACACACTCAAACCTTCGACTGGTACTGTACTGTAGATGAAATGGCAAATTTTTGTTTCACCAGTCTCGTAAAGTCAAATCTTAAAGGTCTGCTAGTCGTTTTTCTTTGCATTACCCTCCTGGGAATGGAGATCAGAGGCCCAGAGCGAGGCCTCTGATCCCACAGGAGCTATGGAGGAAACACCAGGCTTTCAGTGCTGGAGCTGTTCTAGCAATCATTGTCAGGACTGTGAGGTGTTTGCACAGTAAGCTGGACGAGTTTGGTGAGCTGATTGAGACCAGAGGCAGAACTGTGAGTGGAGCCTGATGTGCTTCACTGGGTTGCAGCGAGATGTTGCCACACGCACATTTTCAGGACTAAAGGGCCTGTACCGCGCTGCAGCGATGTTAATCTGAGTGGTAAGAAGAAATGTGGAGGGCCTGCACTGGTCGTGATGGTGTGGGCCATGTGAGGCCCACACCATCACGACCATCACTGCTGTTTGAATCCGGTTTGATGTCCAGACATGTTTTAAACCTCGTGCTTTTATTTTTGCTACTTATTTGATATTAATGAAGTAAAACTTGGATAATCGAAGGATGTACCAGTAGGCGTGTATATCCAAACTCTAATCCTAATGTGGAATCCTGAGACCACAGAACGGTTTTCCCCTTTTTTTCAGTCTATTTAAATGAGCTTGAGATCTGATTTCATTTACATTTCATAAACAAAAACAGTGGAAGTCCATTCTTACCGGTTTGGTGTTCTTCTCAAACTCCGAGAACATGTCTTTGATGTTTTTGAAGTCGGAGGCGAACGGTGCATAGTGGAACGGGAAGTACCACTTCCAAGAAGCACAACCCTGCAAATCAACCAGAAAACAACCGCTGACTTTAACGAGACTTTTCATCTATAAAAAAAAAAAAAATCTAATTTCTGCAGAATCAAAACGTGCAATTAAGATAACTTATGATTAGTTAATCTGTCCAATACTTAATTAGAAAAATACTCTGGTATCAATATCATAACCCCTAAACACAAATTCAGCTAGCTTTACATTTGCAAGAATAATAAAAACAAAGATACTTTAAAACAGAATTTAAACAAAGAGACAATTACTCAAGAAAAGAGACCAACAAGTGAAATACACGTGCTCCCAAAAAACCAAACAAAAATACAACAAAACAAAAAATAAAAATCAGAGAACTTTGTTAATCCGGGGGAAATGAGCTCAATTTAAAAAATGAACATAGAAGACAGAAAATGTAAAATAAGTAAAAAAGAAAAGCACCACCGAGCGGGCGCCAACAGGAGGAGGCGCTGTTAGAATAACAGTGAAGAAGTGGGTGACGTTTGATGGGTCTATCTAGAACAGTATGTATCTACAGTCTGAGCTTGAACATTGTAGGTGAGCTCGTTCTGGAGTGACAACATTTTCAGAAAACTTGACCTCTGACCTTTAGCTCGAGGTCGCCGAGATTCAAACCTGTTCGAGAGTTTTAGTAGATGCATCTGTGGTGTGAATTTTAAACATCGAGTGCACATCGTTCTCGACGTCACGGCTACGATAAAACCTCAACCTTTTCTTCAAAACAGCCGAGCTAACAAGACGCTCGAGGTGCAACGTTAAAGAAGTTAAACAATAGTTTGTACAATATAAACTGCAAATGACAAGAGAAGTCAGGTGTCATAAAGGGGAGTTGTAAAGTTTGAGGGAGACAGGTGGGAATAATTTTTGGTAGCAGTCTGCAGTGCATCATGGTCTTGCTTCTGTGGCTGCACAGCTGGAGAGGGTACAAAGAACTGCCCAATATTTTGTGACGCAGGCTCGTACAGGTAAGAAATACAGGTAAGAAACTCCCAAAAATTTAATTCTGCTCATCTGGACGAAGTTTTCAACGGGACATATGTTTCACCATTGAACCGAGTGACTTCTTCAGTCTCAGCAGAGTGCAGGTTTCCCCAACCTTATAACCCCCAAACCTACCTACGACTAACAATGAGCCATGAGCGCCGTTTCAGAATCGCTAATATGCAAATTGTCATCACCGCTGCAATCACAGCACTGTAAGAGGGTGAAAGACGTACTCTTGGTCACCTCCTCAGTTCAGAGATGGTCTCTCTTTTTTTACTTAAATGGCCTTTTTAACTTCCCGCTAAAAACAGCGTTCCTCCTGCCCGGGATGTGCAGACTGTGGAGTCCTGGCCTGTCAAGGCAGCACTTTTGTGTTGTGCCACCTGGTACCTGGTCAGCCAGAGGTTGTTTATATGCACTGATTTACTATATCAACTTTCAAAAGGTCCCCCGTTATCAATGTTAATTTCACATCATAAGAACGATAGCTTGCCATTTTTCATATTCTCCCACGTTAATGTGAATTGTGGCACGTCCGGATGAACAGAATCAACTTTCTGGGATTGTCCAGTGTTGTTCGTACCTTTGACAACTTTCTCCTTGCTGATGCCACTGTCAGAGAGTCTACACCCACAATGGTGCTGACCTTGCCAATCAGTTTGTTGGGTCTGTTGGTATCAATTACCCTCAGCCTGTTACCCCATCACACCACATTATAGAATAAGCTGGTCACCACAGACTCAAAACATCCCGAGCCTAGTCTGGCAGACGCTGAAGGACCTCAGGTGTCTCAGAAACAGACACAGCTGTGGCCGTTGCTGTAGAGGGGTTCGATATAACTGACTGCCCGCTGGCCAAAACAGTGTGTTGGGTAAGTTGTTTGGTCGTCCCTGGCTCATTCAGGCCAGTGTCGGGGTTTCCATCTATCAGCCTGGCTGTGAAGCACACTGGCTGATGTCATCTCTCACTAGTTAGCAGATTTCTTTTTTTTTTTTAAACATCAAAGATTTTCACATTAATGAAAGTGCTGTAAGCCGTCTTTATGGAGACAAACATTTATACTATACAACACAAATCTAATAATAAATTATGCTTGCTTCTAAAAAATTAAGCTATCAGTATATAAAGTAATTCAATTAACTTTTTTTGTGGGTCAGTAAAATATACAAAGGGCCAGTTAACCTCTGAGCTACGGATTTAGGGGCACAGCGAGAAAAATATTAAGCTAGTTTTAAACTTTTTTTAGCGCAGTGTTACACACATGTAACAGGCTGTTCTGGCCTTCGTCACTATAAAAAGTGTCCACGAGTTTTCCTCAGCTCTCCGGTTCATTCGGACTGGAGTTTCTGGTGTCTCTGTTACTGAGACAGTTCTCACAAACAGCCACCAAATAACCAACATCAGAGCTTTAGCTCCCTAATTTGTGACAATTTAACTGGATAATGAACTCACTTTATATTCAGTTTGCAAAACTAAAAATGCAGAAAAAAATAAGGCAAGAATGAATTTGAGTCACTGAGTGGCCGTGGCGCAGTGGGTAGGTGCTCGCCTTGCAGCTGGAGGGTTGCCGGTTTGAGCCCCTGTCCCTGCGCTGTGTTGTGTCCTTGGGCAACACACTTAAACCGCACATCTCTGGCTGCATGTTTGACGAGTGATCATCGAATCATTTCATTGTGTGCCTTGTGTGCACAATGACAGTGAGTTGAATCTAACATCAGCTATAACTTTGATAAAAACTACACACTAATTTTTGACTTAATTTAATTTTTGGTTGGTGCTGATTTTTTGTTCTTCCCTTCATTCAGTCTAAGCTCATTTAGACAGGATATCACCTCAAGCCCCAAGATGAGGGGGGAAAAAAAACAATTAAAGGCAACTTGAAAATGGACGCAGAAAGCCTTTCTTTGCCCTCTTTCTACTTTAGTTCCTCAGCAGCATAAAGCTTAAAATCCAATGTGACCAAGTCTACGATGTCAGTGCTGACATTTAAAACCCTTCACAGAATCCTCGGATAACCTGCTTTATATTCATACAAAAAAAAAAAACTGTCTACACTTTCAGACTTCGACATCGGCTGATTTTTTTGTTACCTAAACAACCGAGGAGTAAAGAAAGCTCGACCGCGGTTCGATCCCCGACGCCACTGGGGGGCCAAAATTGTCTCTCACACCTGCTGAGAGGCTCTTGCATCTCTAACATAATCACCTTCCTCTGTTCTGTGTTTCAGAAATGTTTGCTGACAAAGATGAAGGCGGCTCTGGAAAGGAAAAAAAAAATTCACCCTGCAGTTGGACCACTTATCCTTGCTGAGCAAACACGCTTCGCACCAAAGAACAACCTTCACTTCCCACAATCCACCTCTGAGAAAACGAGGTCCTCCGATAAATCCAGCAATCCTCGCATCTCAGCCAATCTCAGCTTTAAAGCCCAGCACTCTATTATTAAAGGTGGTCATTCAAATGATAATACGGGCCTTTACCATGATAAAAGGTAGCGGCGGCTCCGATCGCCACATTCAAACAATCGCACAGATCATTTATGGTAATATGACAAAATGCTGTGTCTCAAGGAGAAATTCATTTGTGACGGAGGCTGGCGGGGTCAAAGGTCACAAATCACAACAGGGACAAAAAAATACATTAACTGTCCTGATTCAGAGCAGCTGATAAAAGGAAGTGCGAGTTGTTACCTATTAATGTCCATGAAGAAGCACAACCGCAGATTCAACATTCACATATTTCATTTTAAATATAAATAAATGACTTAATCATATTATGTCCACATGAGGGAGTCAGTTAATCAGGAATTTCATTAACAGATCGATTTTCAAGTAAACCAAATTTATTGACCAAATGTTAAAAAATCCACATATTAAAAACAAAGACTTTCTGATGCTAAAAATTAACTAAATTAACTAAAATTATCAGGGATGCACTGAAATTTCAACAGAATATCTCTGTTCACAGGCACCGGCTTGTAAAATCTGTTTCGGAGCTGGTTAATGTTTAAGGACAGAATAATAAATTAAAAAATACTGGATGTGTTTTATAATGATTTCTGTTTCACCCAAATAAAACGGGATCAACCCAGAATGTCACAATCACTGCATCCCAAAACTGTAAACTTCCCCCAATAAGCTTTCTATATTCCCAAATACTGAATTCTCTTACACTACACTAATGAAACAAAAACAATTTATAAAGTGTTATTAATGAATAACTGACCTGCAGTTTTATATACAAGAGAGAACTCAAGAAAGATAATAAGCTTCAAGTGTTTCCCACAGTTTGGAAAATGGGAACATTTTGACCGTAAGGATCATCTCTGCTTTAAGTATTAAAGTATCTGAAAGAAAAACAATAACTATAACCCATCCTGCATAATTATCACTACTGATCAGCAGCATCGATGAAATTAAATCCAAAATAAGATCTGAAACCTGTCGGGCTCCCTGCAAACATAGAAATAAGCCCTCATTAGATCAGATTCATTCACTTCATTCATTCAAATAAAACAAAGATCAACACCACGTGAAAGTAAAAGCATTTCTCAGGTTATTGCAGGTCCAACAGCAGCCAAAAAACAGATTTAATACTGACGCCTTCAGCCTGGATTTGACAGCTCGACTGTCTTTGAACTGAAGAAATAAAACTCAGCTTTCATCTGGCCTGAAATAAAATCAAGTGTCGACCTCGTCAACATCAACTTTCAACTAGACAACTCTGCCCCTGAAAACACCGAGTCGCTCTCTTTAAATCTACTGTTAGAGAGCGCATGAATAGCAGTTATGATAAAAACAATAAAGATAAATCAACGTGAACATTCAAACTGCCAGTTAAGAGAATTTGCATTTGTGGTCATTCTGACAAAAATAATTCATTCTCGACAAACGACACCTTTTTTGTTCTTCCAATAGATTACTAGAGGAAAAAATTTATCCAGCTCTGTTTTCCAAACAGAGCCAGAATGGGGATAAAGTGAGCTCGGTGTTCCCTGATCACTCGGTGAGGTGTGCGTGATCTTAACTCTGTTGGTGGCGGGCAGAAGCGTGAATGTGTGGCAGCAGAGAGCAGACACGTCTCCGTCCGTTGAGGACCCGCTAATGAATTCATTCAGAGCGGCCCCCCGAGACGAGCTTTGGATTGGGCGAGCGTGTGGAGTTGACAGAGAGCGCATACGCTGGGAGCACAATCAGCCAGGACAAATCCCCCCCGGCTCAGCCCGAGGCGCCCTGGCTCTCCTGGAGGGCCCCCAGCTGATTATTTCATTTCAACATAAAGATCAATATTTTACAACAGTGAGCTGCACACAAGTTTATTTGGCGCAAACAAATTAAAGTAAAATAAAAAAAAAACAAAAAGTAAAACTGATTCATTAATGAGGGGAAATCCATCCAAACCCACTGAAATCGGTTTCTTTTCTTTTAAAATCGCCACAGTGGTCACAGACACAGTTTTAAACAGTTTGGAGAGTCTCCGGGTCAATTTCACTTGTGAAGGATTGGTGGATTTATCGGAGGACCTCGTTACCTCAGAGGCGGGTTGAGGGAAGCGAAGGTCGTTCTTTGCTGTCAGACATGTTTGCTGAGGAACAATAAAGGCACCAACTCCTCCTGAACACTTTGGTTTGGTTCCCATCAGGTGTTCGGCCAGCGGAGATTAAAGAGCCGAATCCAAACTCCACTGTCTTTTGAAAGACTTCAGGAATTTCATGTTCATGAGTTCAGCGGAAACGTTAAACTATGTCCAGTATACACACATATACAATGTGAACAGACCTCAAAGGGCTGGAACCAAACAGATGCGTGGCCTCAGGAAAACCACTCATTAGTGAAGGGAATCGTGAAAAAACGTTTCGATTTGCGAGGGAGCATAAAAATTGGACTCTAGGGGAGTTAAAAAAGGTCATGTGATCAGAGGAGTCCAGATTTACGCAGTGATGGGCACATCAGGGTAAGAATAGAAGCAGATTAAGTGACGCTCCCATCACGCCTAGCAACTATATGCAACCGTGGGGGGGGGGGGGGGGGTGTGTGTCCCCT
>VUQJ01002974.1:0-10529 GCA_015108635.1 Andinoacara biseriatus | reverse complement strand
ATTCATGACATTAGAGCCTTTGATTTGATGGTAATTTTCCACTTCTAACCATGCACTGTGCAGTGAACCACGGCTAACAGAACTAAAGTAGGCAGCGTTACGGCTGCAGAAGCCTTGAGGCAGATTGTTCATGGCCAAAGTGAATGAAAGCAGGTAAATTGATGTTTGAATCAGTCTAGTTAGCTCCATTTTGCATAACAATTATTAAAAATTACGATTAATCACATTGGAAGATTTTCTGAATATCTGTCATAGATAAAGGAAGCTGTGTGGGCATGACAAACACAAATAGAGCCTTTCATATAAGGACTGCTGCTTAAGGGTTAATCACTAACTGAGGACACAGTCAAGTCATTAATTAAAATTGAAAACTGATCCCTTGCAGCCTAAAAATATCTACTTTCCATTCTCAGAACTAATGATTTGTTCCTTTTTTCCCCATCAATGCAAGTTAAACTCTTTGAATTTTAAACTGCTGGTCAGCTGAAATAAAGCATTTGTGATGTGAGCTTTGGGTCATAGGATTTGACCCAGAAGGCATTAAACAGTTTTCATTCATTCTAAAATTATTTCGTTAGAAACAATATAGAGTAACAAATCCCCGTCTATTACTGCGATGCTTCTGTTTCAGCCTAAATCTTGTTTGAGGAAGACTGATATTTCAAAGATTTTGTGCAGAAGCATTCAAAATATTTAATTATTGAGATGTCTGAAATAAAAATCAAAGCCTAAAAAAAACAAACATAAAAAGGCGGCAAATATTTCACAGAACTCTCATTAACCTTTACCACATCAATGGGATAATTCCTGATTGATGAATTAACTGTAGTTAACATTGTTGCCATTAAATAGGTCACAATGTGCAGGGCCATAAATGACTGCACTTGCTCACATGAAGGTTAATGTTTAAATGAATCTCGAGTATTTCGTTTATCTTCACTCGGCTACTTTTCAGAGAAATCGCCTCATGCTTCCTCTCTGCATCGTGTCACAGCTCTGCCCGCGCACGCAGCTCTGAACATGTTTCAGAAGTCATGTTTTTATTTGACTGGTCTGCAGTTCAACAGGCAAAACAAATTAATCGGATCGACTTGTCAGGCCCCGATGCCCCTTAAAGCGCCGAACGTACAGATGCCCACTGAGCCCAGGCAGGTTCGGAGTCAGCATTAAAATCCTCGACGCTGATCTGAGATGATGTGCAGTCACAACCTATACTGTGTTCTCGTTGGCCTGATGCCGCGGGAATGCTGATCGATGTGACAGTTACCGTGGAGGCACAGAAACAAGCTCTCAGCAAACAGCTGATGTCAACATGTTAATGGACCCTGCTTAGGTCTCCGCTGACCACTGAGATACATTACAAGAAAGATTCAACTCTTTAAATTAGACGTCAAAATCATTCTGCTATTGCTAATAACAGCTGTTTAGGATTAGATGCTTAGCGAGGTAACTTCAAATTTAACCTTCAGTACAATGAAGGTGGTTAATTTCTCACTGTATTTTCTTATGCTGCAGACCTTGCCTGGTAGGAAAACACCTAAAGAACGCTCCAGGCGATCCAGGAGAGAAGAAGGACAACTGCTGCCCAGGCGAAAACCAGCGTGTTAGGAGTATCTGAACAGCTGAGATACATTTTTTCAAAAACACTGCATCTCAGCGGCATTCAACCCCCAAATCAAGCTACAGTATGCCAAAAACAAATCCTCCCTCAGGGTCGAGTCCCTCAGAGCAATACAGTGTATGCTGTTAAGTGCCAAGAGGATTGCTGTGAATTATAGCAACCTCTGCCCAAGTGTCAGGGCAGGACTCTGCAGTCTGTTTACACCTACAGGCCCCTTCAATGTTGAGGACGTGCACATCCTGGACAGGGAGGAATGCTGGGATTCAAGAAGGCCATTTATGTGAAAAGGGAATGACCATCGCTGAATCGAGGAGGGGGGGGCCTAAGGGTCCATCTTTCACCATCTTACAATGCTGTGATTACAGCAATTCTCCACCTCTCTGAATAGCACTCACAGCCACTGATCAATGGTGGTGACAGTTTGCAAATTACTGATCATGAAACTGAGCTCGCGGCTCATTGTTAAGCGAAGGGGCTGGTTTCAGCAAGCGTGCTGTTTGTAAGGTTGGAGAAACCTGCAGTCAGCTGAGGCTGAAGAAGTCCCATGGATGAGTGATGAACCGTTTCTCCCACTTCAGATCAACAGAGTTATCTTTCTGGCAGATGAGCTGGCAAAGAGCTTAAAGCGCACACACACAAATTCATATACCGCATTTCAAAACCACACACAGTCTACAGCTGATGTGTCTGCAGCAGCTGTGCTACTTTCAGTCTTTATTATGTGTTTAACCTTTTTATATATTTCTAATATTATAGATTTATCTTCTAACAATCTGCTGCTCCGCTGCCAGCAGAAATGTCCGTGTCTGATTGGTCATTTGCTGCCAGCTCACCTCCTTCATGTGAGATCTGGTCACTGGATTGACTTATTGAGTTGATAACAACCTTCATTGTGTTGCTGAGGTTAGGGTAAATGAAGTCAGATACCAAAAAATGCCCCAGAATTGTCAGAAACATCCTTAATGCTGCACCTGAAAATTAGACAGCAGCCTTATCACTTCTTACCTTAAGAGATACTTGTTTTCAGACAATAAGATTTTTAACCCAGACTTCACACTTCTTCTCTCTCTCAGGCTTCCTTTGACACTTTAACGTGTGCAACAGAGTGTGACACAAAAGGATGCCTTCGAGGAGAGACTGAAAGTGTGCACCGTTATCACTAGTGTCACTTAACGCATCAACTAAAGTCAAAAAGTCCCTCCTCTCACCGCACAAGCACAATGACCTGTGGTGGATCTTGTGCTTCTTGTATTGTGTGGGTGCATTTAGCACCTTCTATTTCGGTTCGGGTACGTGCAGCAGCGCAAAGTGCAAAAGATCTGTGGGCACTGAAACAGCTTCGATTCAAAAACCCCACCTATTCCTCTAACCTAGCCAGCTGACGCACGTGGAAGTATGTGGTAATATAGGTAAAGACGGTGGGTGGAAGATCATAATGTGGAAGACTCTGCACTTTTCAGCTCCACATTTTGCTCTGGGTCTCTACTGGAGTAGCTTAGTATGAGTCCCAGTTCAAAATAATCTGCATTTGGCTTACAATAAGCACTGGTGCAGCCCCACAGTTAATTCACTGTCTGAAACAAGCTGCTTTACCTACACTCTCTTTAAGTCGACCACTGGCTGCCTCTCACAAACAGATGGTGTGAGTAGCAAGTGGGTGGAGCTTCTTTGATCACAGCCAGAGGTTTGAGGCTCAGATGACCATATTTCAGATATCAGCTCATCATACAGTAGAAGAAACGGTTTGACAGTGTGTTTGGAGTCTGAAGCATGAGCTTATTTAAAGCTTTAGCCATATTTAACATCTTTGTAACACTGTAACTATATATAGAAGACAGAAAAACAATAACAGGCCCACTTCAAGATTTCTCGACTTGTGACCTGGTGCCGTCAGATAGCTGCAGAGATGTAAGCTTTAGCATAAAAATAATCTTAACTTAAAGATCAATGCAGACTATTTTGGAGAATCAAAAGTGATAATATGTGATTCCTCCAAACCAATACATAAATAAATACATAAATAAACAAAAAATTAAATCATATTTTATTTTTAGGTTATGTTTTTCTGAAAATCTTGTGAACACGACAAGTCGAGAACAATGCCATGACACGTTTGTGAGACGAACAATGTTCAAATCAACCAAAACGTCTTTGTTTTTTTGGTGGTTGTTGTTGTCGTCCTTTGGTTTCTATGAAATGTTTGCTTCTATTCATTTATTACCACTAATGACCAAGTGAGTTAAATCTGAAGAACCATGCTAAAAAAAATTTATTTTACACGACTTGTGTGAATGCCAGAAAACGACCCATTAAGCTCGGCTGATCAGTGAACTGGGAACGCACATCCAAAGCGAACTCATTTGCTCTGCATGACAAACAGAAATGACAGAAATGGCTTTTATTACACACTCTATTCTTGCCTTTAAGCATAACAGATTTGCACACTGCACGCCTGACCTGCTGATAATGTCCACTTTGGTCAAAGGCTGCTGAATATCAATGAGACTGACTAATGGAGCAGCAGCTGGAAACACAAATATGTAAAAGCCAACGCTCCATAATAGCGAATAAAATCTTTTTCCCCTCAAAAGCTGCTAACTCTGCTGCACTGGCACAAGAAATCAAGTGAAGAAATGCAGCTCAAGATGCCAGGGAAGTGATCTGCTGCTCAAATAGGTCACGGTGTTGCAGATGGGGCCTTGCAGGATGTGCATGTATCCGAGGCTTGAAAATTAGCCAGCGAGTCAGCAGTGAATTAGACCCCCTGCAGCACCTCAGTCTCGTGTTTGTCCTCTCTAACGCAACAACCGACTACTCAACTGTGATAACAACTTCACGGCTTCTTGTAAAATGCTCCAAACTGAAAGTAACACTTTGCTGAACGCCAGACAAACAAGATTTGAAACCAAAGGACTGTGGTGTGGCCTGTCGATCAAAGCGAGACCCATGACATCTTTTTTCCCTCCCTCACTCTTTCTGTTCTTTGAATTTTTGAGCTTTCTCCAGCCTCGGTGGTCAGCACAGCTCATGGGATTAATGCTGGCTTTAAGGCCGCTCTCTAATGCCAGAGCCCGACAAGTTGAAGACCTCCGGTCGCAGCTTCATATTCAATTTATTTCAAGGATTTTCCCCATTTTGAACACTCCTGCTGCTGTGCATGTTTGCTTTTTTGTTAAAATGGTATAGACCTCTTCCATCCTTCCATGCAAACCCAACAGGAATCAGATGCACCTGGAACAGACAGACTACCTGAAACTGCATTTAATGGTCAGTCAGGGTTTTTCCAAAGGAATTTTTGACCCCACCTCATGGTCTATTTTGGCCGGAGCCAAAGGAAAATCACCAGCACTGTGATGAAATTAGGCTTTTAAACCACTTTTGTTAAATAGGTCTTCACTTACTGAAGTAGAATACACAGATCATCACAGTGGTCAGAAATAACAGGAAACTATAGCAATTTCTGTCAAATAAGCTAACTCTGGCTCTCTTTACTGTATGCAGACTCACTGTGCTTATGTGCCTAGCCACCCCACAAAGGTTAATCTGTGCCAACAAAAACCGTGCCAGCAATAGGTCCAGTTTGTGTAGATGTCTACAAGAAAATGATCCTCAGCTTTCATGAACCATGAGTTTTTGACTTGAACACTAGCTTCAAGTCTTAATGAATACAAGATGATATTTACTTCGGATATTTTTGTCCCAGTAGTGTCCAGAAGAACAATAAAACATATGGCCTTTTAGAGGAAGCCTTTCTTATGACTGGCAGCAATGTTTGGTTGAAAACCTCAAAAATAGGCCTTCACTAGGACTTTGTGATGGGTATGTCCAGCTTTTACATACCATCTCTGAGAAAGACAGCAAGTACCCGCTTTAAATAGAACAACAACTACAAGTACTAACAAGAATTAAAAGAGAAACAGACAATGAATAACTTGAATGAAATATGTACTCTTGACATGTGCTACCTATGAAGAAATGATCGAGAGACCAGATCCAGGGACAGGACACAGAGGTCCACTGGTGAGTGGGAGGTAAGTGGGTTTTCGCTTGTGTGTCGTGGTCCTGGGAGTTCGCGAGGGTTTCTGTTTTGGTATTATAGTTACTCATATGGCTCCAGTGTTTCCTCATCCTTATTTATGTGTTAGTGCCTTTGTTTTCCTGTATCAGTGGGGTTTTTTGTTATTTCCCGTGCTACTTTGATGGTTAGTTTTCACTTGTCTAATCTAGCCTTTTCCTTCCTATCTGACCATCTGCTCCACTCTCATTTTTGCTCCTCCAGCTGTGGTCGATCAGCTACACCTGTGATTTGTTCCCACATGTCTTTTTTGCAGTTATACATGGATTACTGTATCCTTGGATTTTTGCTTTCACCAGTAAATTGATTGTATATTTTCAATGCATCTCCACCCACAGGAGGTGGCGCAGGAGGCTGGAGGTATGTGTACTGAAAAAGGGAGGTCTGAGCATCTCTGCTCAAATTGCTGCCTCTGTGAAAGTGCATACGCACATTCAGAACACTGAGTCAGTACAGGAGCTCCTGGTGGGAACACGAAATCTATCAAGGACCAAAAATGGGGAAGCAACTGACAGTCACACCGATAGCATGGATTAAACACTCACACATGCAGCCCTCAAGCTGAAAGCGGTGGTAGA
The DNA here is from genome assembly GCA_015108635.1 of Andinoacara biseriatus. Lineage (NCBI taxonomy): Eukaryota > Metazoa > Chordata > Actinopteri > Cichliformes > Cichlidae > Andinoacara > Andinoacara biseriatus. The sequence continues at coordinate 4,255 of VUQJ01002974.1, read as the reverse complement.
AGCTGCACCCATGCCCCGTCTCACAGCTGCCAACTGAGTGTAACGCACTCAGCATCTCCACTTTGCTCTGCATCTCCTCTGACACCATTTCTCTCACTCTGAATCCCTAAAATATGCAACAGACACTGAGCCAACTAACACATTCAAAAAGTGAATGGAGCCAGACAGCCAAATGCCTCATAAATGTCTAAATCCACACGCAGAGAAACCCGAAGAAACATTCAGATCTTTTACATCATTCAAACCCACAAGTGACTTGTTGACTTTAAATCAGAGGGTGTGATCCTTTTTTATTCAAATCAGTGCATGGAAAGTCCCGAACAAAAAGCTTGGTTACACACTTTGTTCTCCAGCAGGAGAGGTGCTGGATAGTCTCAGTCAGCTGGGTCCTCAAAGGAAGTGAACATAAAAGCCTCATCCCACAGTTCCCATTCATTTAGATCTGCTATGATAGCAACAAACCAGCCCATAATCCCATTTTGTTGACCACACCCAACTACAAGTATGAAATAAGACACAGCAAGTACAGTCTTGTCTAATGCTGACCTCTGATTGTCCTGATCTTGTGGGTGTAAAGAAAATTTACTGTGAGGTCAGTGCTTTCATAAGTTGTTTTAATCACAGGAATTTAATATCTACACTTTCATGTTCTTCTTTCTGTAAAAGGGATCAGCATGTGGTTTATAGGATACAAAAGGAAAAAGGTGCAGTCAGGTCACTGTTAGTAAACCGCAGCATTCAAACAGCTGAAAACATTCAATGGCCTCAAACGATCTGAAACAGCCCAACTACCTACAACGGTTTGATTCAACTGGTGCCAGCAGCTGTTCTGCTCACAGTGCCGACGAATGGCATTACAAAACTGCCATGCCTCATTTTCATGTTTTCAACTATGGCAAAACTTCTGCTATCTCCTCAAAAATCAAACCTCATATGAAGTCTACATAGTTTATAGCCATAGCAGTGGCTAAATAGTTCCCAGTCGCAATAGGCAACAGCGATGAGATCATCCATTTTTTTTCCAGGGGACCGTTTTTTGCTCATGTGCTTCTTATTTACTGTTGCAACAAGTCAAGATTTGGCATCTTACTCAACATATTTGCAGTTTACAGTATTTAAGGTGGCAGAAATACTGTGAAACCAATCAGTAATCATTACAATAATAGGTCACTGATTCCAGAAAGAGACAAATGCAGCATCTAACAATTTACACTTGATTACTGCCAATGTTGTCAACAGAAATTCTTGGTGTGGGGGTGGGGGGAATACAAATAAATATATAAATAAATACAAGTCCCCTCACTGTCCCTCCACAGAAACAACAAACGTATTACAAGTATGTTGTTACATACTTTGTGTACTAGCTTCATTTCAGGACCGTGTAAGAGTCTTTTGTCTCTGTTTACAGTTAGTTTCTCTCCTCTGCTCTCAGTTACGCTGTTTCTCTTTCATCACGTGCTTTCCATGAGCAGGAAAGAGAGACAAACTAAGTAAAAATAATGTACTGCATTTGTTCTGTTGACATACATTATGTGCACTAGTTTCATTTCACTGCGGTAGCAGATTTTCTCCTCTGCTCTTGGTTTCACCACATGTCTGTTTCAATCTCTTCTATTGAGCAGAGGCAAGCAGGAAGGGGAGACAACTGACATGAAGATAAGCTTACTTAACTGAAGACCACTTGATGTGGGCAACCAGATCTAAAATACTAAGTGAAACAAGAGCCTAGTGCTATTGCACTAACTTGTATTTAATGTAAAATTCAACTTGGACCCTTCTTTATTGTTATGGTTGATAAAAATCGTAGGGTTTGAACTTTTTTGGCTTCTACGGAAATGTCAAACACTGTTCCAAGGCCAATAAAATCTTCCACACAAGGACTAATCCACATAAATCAACAGGGGAGAATGACTCTCGTTCAGATTTGTCTTTGAAATAAAAGGGCAGCCGATAGGGAAACACCCACCCCCCACTCCCTAGTTGAGGCCCACCGCAAAGCTGTCAACCCAGGGGAAAAAAATACTCAAAGGTTAATTAAATATGCACTCGGTGGCTACATACATGATACCATGCTACAAGACTGGAGTTAATGTGCCTCAGGCAAACGTCAGCTTCCTCACCAGCTGACAACCCATGCAGAAGAAGAGAAGGAAACAAGGAAGCAGCATTGTTCTTGTATTTCAGTGCAGAGCAATATAGACAAAAAAGAACAATGTAACTCTTCTCAAGAATCTGCAATATTGTAGCACAATTCAATCTTTCCATACTGTTATACCCAAGTGAAGCGTTTAATGTCTGGTTAGAAAAAAAATGAGGTATGAACTGAACCGTTGCCCAAAAAATAAAGGCAGAAGTGAACCCTCGCTACCAAGCAGTGTTACCCTGCTGTAATTATTTTCTCATTAAAGCAGAAAGAAAGATGCTGCTATTGGAGGAAATGTTTCACTTGCATTTGTCAGATAAAAATACATGCATCCAGACTGTAAAATGCATTAAGAAGCATGTGTGATAATTTAAAAGAGCCTCAAGAAGCCTCTTTTCTTTATCCAACAAAAATGTTTATAGCACAACTGATCCATGGTTTCACAGATTTGTTCCCCTCAACTAAAATCTGGCATCCAGGACTAGCTCCAAGAGGGAAACGCCATGTTTTGATCTTGATTTCAGTGCGACTTGTAACCACACAAATTGATGTAGTATGAACTGGTGCTGGCCTCAGAAGTTACACTTTCCAGACACAACTTCAACATTACTGAGAAATCAGAGGTTTGACAGGTCTGCTAATCTTAAGTTACAGCTGGATAAATTCTGTTCAGGAGAGGGTTGAGTCTGCTTACCTTAGGCTGCCTCAGCTGGACTACCTCTGCTTTGGTAATAAGGTGTCCAAGGATGCTTTTCATCATCCACTGAGGAATCAGAAGAAGCCACAGGGGAACTTAAACACAGCAAGCATACCACTTCTTTCCTAACATGAATGTGTGCCTGTGACTGTGGACCCATTTCTAACTAAAAACAGTTACTGTGGCTTCCATGCACTGTGACCAATTGAAGCTGCTGTCACTTGAAATATCTGTAAATGGCAAATAGACCTTTCATATCATAGGTGCAGGTGTGAGTGGGCAACTGAACCCACTGACCTTTAGATTATTGGACATCTCCCCCCTACCTCCTGAGCCATGAGGAAATCATCACAGAAAGTGTTCAAAAGGACCGACTATAAATGCAGTTTTTAGAACTTGGGAAGGTTCTCATTATATAGACAGATTTTACACCCGTTACCAACATTAATTTTATTTTTTATATCATATTTTAATACAGCCATTTATCTTCTACTGCATATCCAGTTCGCTAGGGGCAACAGTGCCCCACTCTTATATTATATTTAATGGATCTTTAGATGTCCATTTCAAATATCTATGTAATCTAAACATGAGGCGAGTGAAGTCAATGGCACCACATCAGAAGACTGTCTCTAGTTACATGTCTGCCTGTCTGCATACAGATACAGTAACAGAACTTGGTTGTGAAGATGGTTGTGGTCCAGCCACTGAGTGCTGAATACATGTTAAATAATGCATTACTGTCTTATTGATGGGTCTCAAGGTCGTAGTTCCTGAGTCTGAAAAGTGAAGCTAGTGCACGAGTGCCTTAACCTGTAAAACATCCACCAGTTTGCAAAAGACCTGTTTAAGGTTTGGTTCAAGTCTATCTATTTATACGGAATCCTAACCTAAATGGCAAACCCACGAGGAAGTGGAACTGTATGTAAGAGGCTTGTATTTTTCCAAGCTTGGAGCCTTGCCTTTTCTACAGTCTCCTCCTTCATCCTCCTGCTACATTTATTTTTTTGTGTTGAGTAGCATTCATTGATTGTTTGTCCTCCTCTTTTGTGTGGTGGTTTCACTTAAAGATGTCAAGTTTCCCTTCATTGGTTTCTCCGCAGTCATTAGTGCTGCTCATCTTTTCCCCGAGAAACCTGATGGTTGTAATTAAGGAACATCTTTAATGAATATGTCTAAATAAGCTGCAATATGTTCATGTCTTTAGTGGGTTTTTTTTTTTAAGGTTACAGCATGAAAGTCAAAGCTCTTGGTTTCTAGTGTAACAAGAGAAGGTGGTAGTGGGAAAACAATGCCAGTAATACTTGTGAGAAACTGACTGGAGCAGAAACACTCGAGGCTTCAGCTCCACCTGGGGCCTACAACTACAGCTCACCCAGGCCAGCTTTTCCTGCACCAAACAGCAGGATGTATTA
>VUQJ01002972.1:0-10290 GCA_015108635.1 Andinoacara biseriatus | reverse complement strand
CCGCTCAAAGAGCTCCAATTAAATTGATAATAATAATAATAATCAAAATTATAATATTTTATCATAGTTTTATTTAAATGGGTCCTATTATGCTTTTCCTTATTTCCTGTCATATGCATACTGTTCAATTAGTGGATGTTCATATTAAACATGGTCCAACTTTAGGTCAGTGTGTGTTTGAGTAATCTCTGTGATCCAAACACTCTGCTGTAAGCACTCTGCTTCGGGCTGTTTTCTCTGCTCTTGGATGTGTTCGTGGTCCCTAAAATCGTCATTCCAGGTACAGAAGCCCCACCCACCCGCTGTTCAAACCTTCTATTTGTGAAGAGCAGCCAATCAGAAGACAGGTGGCTTAAAAGAGGAGGAGCTAAAAATAGCTTTTTGCAACATTGAACTGAAGCGCTGCTCAAAAGGCCCAGTATAAAATAAATAAGGCTTATTTTAATCTGTGAATACTGGAAAGCTACTTCAGTAACGCCCCAAATGCGCATAATAAATCCCATTTAACTTCACATTCGATCTGATTTGATTTGTTGAAGTCTTACCGGATCTCAGAGGTGGCGGTCTCCTTTACGGTCTCATCCAGCACTTCGTTGATGATCTCTGTGCAGAGGGAGGAGCCGAACTGAGCCAGGAAGACCTCGTGCTCCTGACGCCTCCTGACACAGACAGAAACAAGATACAGCGATCATTTGAGCTGAAGAAAATCACACAGGATGTGCTCAGCATTACATCAGGGTAGAAGATATCTTCCGCTTTTATTAACCGAGCACAGGGTGGTGCTCGGCCTGTAACAAACCATCCACAGACCAACCTGGCTTCTTCAAGCTTGCGTTTTTCCTCAGCGATGTGCTCCTGTTCCAGCTTGATCTCGGCGGTGGACACATCCTGCAGCATCTGTCTCAGCACCTCGTTCAACAGCGACTCTACCTGTGCGTCGCTCTCCCTGAAGAACCAAAAAACAGCCAATTATCAGTCATCTGAATAAGACTACTTCCTCCCACACACTGAGAAATAAGTCTCTTACTTGAGAGCTGCTGAAGCAAATGTGGCACCAGCCTCAGCCACCTCCTTCACTGCTGCACCAACCACCTCTTCTACGACACCATCCAGCTCAGCCACAATGTCCTACAGCGAGCGACAGAAACATGAACACACTGCAAATAGCACATTTTAATGAGTTCTTATTTATCACACCAACTGCTGCCTAGTGAACACAAAAAATGTTAGGGAGGAGGAACGAATAAATGCATTCCTCACCTTAACTGTCACAGGTAATGTAACGTAAAGTTTGTTTATCAGGAAACTTTGCAGGGTACCTCTAACAGACAGGTTGTAGTTGGTGGTTAAAGTATGCTTTAAATCTTTAAGTTTCATTTAAAAACAAAGAATATAAATTTCCTACGCAGTAGCAAAAACTCCAAAAAAAAACTACATTACTGTAAAATAATAAACTACAAGAACACATCCTGCATTGAAAAGTAGGAATAAAGCAGGGAGCTCTTCCCCACCTCGTCGCTATACACCAGCTGAGGTTTGGGTGGAGGCGATGGTGGTCTGGCAGGCCGAGAGGTCGCCGGGACCAGCTGCTGCGGCTCAGCTGGGCGCGTCGAGGGCTCTCCCATCTCGTCGACGTCAGCAGCATCTGGAGCTCCGACTGGAACGACCTGAGGCAGCAGCTCGACACTGGGTGGCACCTTCTGCTCCATCCTGTCGGCAAAGGCTGAAACAACTAAACAGGTATGAAAGAATTAAATACCTCTCATCCTAAATGTAAATAAATCATCATTTATAGTTCAATTTAATGAAGAAGACAAACAGAAATAAGACAGGAACTTCTCAGGTTATCACGTGTGCAACAACTCAAGAAAATAAACAATGTTCACCTCTAAACTGGGGTGGAGCGGGCTCAATCAGACCTCCCTCCCCTCTGTATTTGTTCTGGGAGTCAAAGCTGCAGATGGGGGTGTGCTGCGGAGGGTTCGGGAGGGGCTCTCCGTTCACCCCCTCTCCGATCAGGACCGTTCTTTTGCCGAGGATCACTTCAGATTTCTTCTGTGACAGCGGCAGCTCCGGCTCCTGATAGGCTATCCGACTCAGCTCAACCATGCTGTGGACAAAATATAAAGCACAAAGTAACTTAAACCCAAATACTTCTCTCACACACAGAAAAGGGTTTAATTCAAGAGTCATTTAAGGTGGTCATGTCAGTGCAATACTGCAATACTGTCAACCTTAAAAAGAAAAAGGGGTGTGCTGCAGAGGAGCAGAAAAAGAAAACAGCAGCGTGGACGCTCACCCGTCATTGACGTTGAGGCCGTATTGCTGGATGAAGTCAGCTGCTTCCGCAGCGCCGCGGAACATCAGCATCCGGACGACGTCGTCAACAGGGAACAAAGTCGATCGGGGGCCCACAGTGTGAGCCATGTTCAGAGCCTTCAGTGCCTTAGCTCTGACCTGCACACAAAGATAAAATCCTTCTTTGAATAAGTGATTTAAACGCGTTCCTGAACGCGGTTATTAAGTGCTTAAACAATCCAACATTCAAAAACCTTTAAACGAGACTTCCAGAGAGTTTCTGACCTGATTGAAGTATCTGTGCAGGAGGCAGCTGGCGAGGTACGAGGCTTCTTTCACAAGCTTGAAGAAGCGAACAAAGTTGTTGCTGTTGACGGCAGCAAACGCCTGCACCGCAAACTTCACCTGAGGGGAGTTTCGCACCTCATCACGGAACTGCTGCACCTCACTGGGTGGAGATTAAGGATCCGGTATCAAAACACAGCTGAAGCACACACCTAAATTAAGTATTTCTGCATGTTTTCATGACTAACCGCAGGATGTCCCCGTCATTGAGCTTCAGCAGCACGCTGTACTGGCGGAATTCCGCCTCGCGGGGGCAGAAGACCTGGCGCGTAGCCAGGTCCTGGTACATTTCTTTCAGGCTCTGCAGGCACTTGGTCATGTTCTCGTTGTTTATCTTGGGGTCGAACGATGACAGCTGCTCCTCGCAGAGGTGGTGGGCGCAGTGCACGTGGAAGCGGGTGCACTTTTCAATCAGCGACACCGTCTGTGGGCAGCAGAGGTGCTGCTGGATGATGTCCTGTGAGCGAGGCAGAGAAAAAGATCAGGCTCTCCAAAATAATGACCCAAAGGTGTGTCAAACACTCCACGCAGAATAACCAGAGCAGCTCATCTGAAGCGTTACCTTGCGGATGCCGCGGGTTCGGTTCCAGACAAAGTCGTACCAGTCCCGGTTGCTGTCGTGACCCTGATCCATAATCTGAGTCACCAGATAGTCCATGGTCATGCTGAGCACAGGTAAAGGGCGCAACTCGTGGGGCAGGGGCTCCTCCTGGTCGGCTGATGAGCGGCTGTACTCCTTGATGGCGGCTTTATGATCCACCTAGACAGAGATGGGAAGGACGTGAGGTTGGCTCCAAAAATGAGTCAGTCTCCAAACACTCCCATGCTAAAATGCTCAACTTCACAGCAGAAACGAACATGTTTATGAGAATAATTGTAGATCTTGACAACAAAAATACTGCTGTCTTAAGGTGCTCATCATCTCTTCTGTAACAGGTGGTTCATTTCATGTGAATGTTTTCCACTTGACATCATACGAGGCTCTGTGTGTCCGTCCTGTCTTCAAGCCTTCAGCTAGAGCAGCTTTATTTATCACTGAGGTACAGCCAGTAGTGACACATTTGTTCATTACACCTGAATAACAAACATATTTGCAATGTGATCGACCGGAAGCAGATGCACCGAAATAACCAGTAAATGCAACCAGATGATTTACAAAAAAATCTGGTTTTAAAGGAGTACCTGTGAAATCTAAAAGCGCTTGAGAGAAGTTTCTGAATGCTGTAAACAATTTTGGCTGGAAAAAAAATCATAGATTTGAGTATTTTCCGTCTGAATTAAAGACGTTACCATCTCTGTATTTGGGATGACTTCGAACACGCTGAGCTGATTCCGAGTTTCCCTCATGTACCGCTCCTTCTCTGGACACATGTCAGGACACGTCCCTACAAACACCTTGGACAGGTGGAGGTCTGTCCGCTTTGGTCGACCTGTGAAGACATTAGCACTAAAGGTCTCACGCATTTCTTCTTTTTTTAGCTCTGTTATGGCTAATGTGAGAGGTGGCTTTACCTTGACGCAGGATCTTGTCCCTCTGCTCGAGGAGGCGGTATTTGTCCTCTGCAGTCTCAGCCACCTGCCCGATGAGGTGGAGGAGGGAGGAAGGGACTGGGCGCTCTGAGCTCTGGGTGTCGGTACTGCTCTCTCTCTGAGGTTCGGGGTCAAACTGCAGAACTTTGACAGGGGACGGCTTCGTCACCGGAGAGCTGACACATGTAAGAGAATCACACTGATGCAGGAAGTATTCATACTACATGATGCCTTTGTAGGTGAAGTTAAATCAGGTGTTGTATTACCTGAGGCTGAAGGCCACTGTGCTGCTGAGTGCAGGAGGTCTGGGGGTTGGTCTTCGGAATGGGGAAGAAGGACCTGCTTTGGACTCCGTGTCCTCCTGACTTTGTCCTTCTGACATCTCTGGACCAGCTGCAGGTCTGCTCGCTTTCTCCTCTGGACCTGATCCACAAACCAAACAACGGCTCAGAACCAATAAAATCACTTAGTCACTGTCGCTGTTTATTATAGGATATTTCTGCCAAAATAAATGAGCTTTTAAAGAAATGGGTTGCATTTACTCGGCTTCTTTCTCTGCCACAGGAGGAGCAGTTCTTTTCCATGCAGGATTTTTCCTTTTTTCTTTGCCTTTGCAGCTGATGCCTGAAAGATATAACGGGAAGAGGCAAAACTCTATATTATAGACTCCAAACAGCTGACAGTTAAAGAGTCAAAGACTGAGAGAACAGTTAAACTGAATGCCAGTTTTGGGAACACCATTTAACTCAGCATGGTGAGGAGGTGACTCACATGGTCAGCGAAGCATACTATTGTGAGGTTCTTGGGGGGGCGGCAGTAGATCTTGAGGACTTTCCCAAACCGAGCAAAGTGCTTCTCGATCGTGTCCCTTTTGTTGAGAACTGGAGGGACGTTCTTGCACACGAGGGTGGTGCAGTCGGTGGGAGACAAGCCGCTCAGGCTCTCCGAGCTCTCGGTGCGTATGCCACGTTTCACTGGGGTCATAATTTCAGCTGTTGGATCCGAAGCTTTTGCTGATTCTAGAGAAGGATAAAGGACGAGTGTGGTCTAATAATGCATCCCCTGCTTTTAATAAATATATGTAGGCTGGGTTAAAACAAGAGATGTTTTTACACATGAACTCCAGTAAATGGGCCTCTTTCACAAATATACGCATACAAATGTTCTTGCCTTGCATGCAAAATAATTCTACATGCAAAATTCTGAAATGTGCACACAATTTGGAGAAAGGAGTGAAGCTGTACACAAGAGAGAAGCTGCACTGCTAAAGCAAAAGAGCAAGAGAACTAGCAACATTTTTCTGCCACTGATCTATGTCAGGGTCTCAGGGAGTGCACCCCACCCAACCCCCTACTACCCACTTTTTTACATTTTCTAACACAGCCTGGCCCTCATCATTTCATTCATAATAATAAAAATTCATGCAGAAAATCTTGATGAATCCTGGATTTGTGCCTGAAACATTTGTATGCATGTATGTGAATGAGGACCAATGTTGAGAGAGTGAAGTTCAAACAGCTGTCCTTATTTCTAACGCTGGTTTAAGTGAGTTTCTCTGCCTCCAATTCTACTTTAGGAACTACAAGTAAGCCTGCAGTGTGGGAGCGAAGTGCTCTACTGGGACAGTTCTATTAATTCTGATCAGATATGATCTATGACAGGGGTCCCCATAATAATAATCAGTCCCCATATCATAGATTCTATGATATGTTTTTGAGGAGAACCCTTTTAAATTCACACATCCAATATAATCTCTTTTTCAAATTGCAGTGTTTTAAGGGAGCTCTTAGAACAGCTTGATAATGAGGGAATACAATTGTCTAGCTAACAAATGTCTGGCAAAGGTGCAGCGTGCATTTGAAAACAAATATGAATCCATTCCTTGAGTATTTTGAGAATTGGAGTGAGTGCAGAGCGACAAGTAAACTGATCCTCAGTTGTTTGTTGGTAATTTGTATGATGCAGCATTTTTCTCTTGATGCATCACACATTTATTACTAATGCAGAGTATGTATGATTTTTTTTATCTCACCTGCCTCTTCAGCTTTTTCCTGCACACCTCTGGTCAGTGTCTGAGCTGCAGGTGGTGTTACAGAGAGGTCATCACCTTGAGTTTGGACCGCCTCCCTGTCCGGCTCCTTTGCAGCTTCCTGCCTCACAGGTTTAGCTCCATCCTTGCGAAGACTGCTCAACGCCCGGCTGAATAAGCCTCCTGGAGGACAGCGTGACCTCATCAGTGGCCTCTTTGGGGGATGTCTCGGTGAATCTGCTTCAGGTGGCACATCCTCCTCAGCATCAGCAGGCTTCTCCGGGGCACTGCTGGAGACCGCTGGGTCGTCCTTTCGCTTGGTTCCTTTCCCAAGCCGTGCAAATACACTGACCTCCCCTTGGCCCACATGGGCTTTATCATCTGTGCTGGCCTCATCTTTAGCTTTGGTGGTACCAAACGCTAAGGGCTGACCAAAAACTGGTCCTCCAAAAACTGGCGGTGCCTGAGGCTGGAGAGTTTGGGGTTTAAAGCTGAAAGAGGACGGGGTGGTGGGCTCTGTGGTGGCAGTCTTAGTGCTGGAGCTGGAGAGGGTGGCTGGCTGGGAGAAGGTGAAGTGAAGAGTAGTGGCTGCACCGCTCCTGCTGCCAGTTGTTAGTGGATTGCTTTGAGAAGAAACAGAGGGGGCTGTAGCTGGCTCAGAGAAGCTGAAGCCTAAAGGCCCAGACTTAGACAACAGAGAGAAACCGGAGGGGGTGGTGGTGGTGCTGGAGCTTGTCTGCGACCCACCAAAAGATGAGCTGGACAGTGATGTGGTTTGGGGGTTGGCCGGCTCGGGGCTAGCACTGAAGATGGGTTTGAAAAGCGCTTCATTGGCTGGCTTGAAACTGAATTCAGATGATACAAAGCCTCTGTTCTGACCTACACCAAATAAACTGGTGTTGGTGGGGGCACTGGTGGATGATGATGATGAAGATGGTGTTGGCTGTCCGAACGCAGACGGGCCAAACCCAAGAGACTGAGGCTGACTCCCAGCAGGTCTCATCAGGCCGCCAAACCCTGAGGTCTGATGGCCGAATCCCGAAGCCGGTCCAAAAGGTGCCTGCCCAAACACTGAACCCTGACCGGCTCCACCATCCTGTCCAAAAGCCGGTGTCGGGCCACGCCCAAAACCCGAGCTGCTCATTCCTGATGACTGCGGTCCAAAGGTCGGAGCCTGCGTCTGTCCAAAGGCTGGGGCTTGTACAAACATGTTGCCCCCGTGAGGAGATGGCTGTCCAAACGCGGACTGACCGAAGAAGCCCACATTCTGCGGGGGCTGGGTGCTGGAGCTCTGCGGCCCAAATGATGGGAACAGGCCGGGCTTCGCGCTGCTGCTCGGGGCCTGGAAAGCTCCTCCTTGCGGACTACCAAACGGATTTGGTGGATTCATGGCGCAAATATAGCTTTAGGTTTGTGAGGAAAACGTTTCAAACAGCAGGAAGCTGCGAGGCAGCTCCAGCTTGAGGAGATTTTTCGGTTAGAAGTTGCTAAAAGGAGACAAAAATAGAATCAGACCGCCGCTGCGAGCACAGCCTGACCCCATCATTACTTAGTAAATCTTAGTTCAAAGTTTAGTTGCTCTTACAGTTGGTCAGTTATCAGAATTTAAGGAGAAAAGCTTTAAAAAAATCCTACCTTTATTGTTTGTGTTCCGTTTTTTTTTCGGCTCACATTTTTCTAAATCCGGTTCCGGTCCGACACAATTATCAGTCCGCCCTGCTCGTAATGCTTACAGCCAGTTCCGCGATGGTCAACGAGGAGCTTCTGAGCAGATAAGCGACATTTTAAATGAATGAATATGAATAATGATCATAGATTATATTACCAGATCTCTATATACCAGAAAAACCCTACACTATCGGTTTCGGGGCCACTACATTTGAATTCGTGTCACCTTGAAGGCTGCACTTTGCTCGTGGCTAACGCAAAGCTCACCAATCGACCAAAAAAAAAGTGTCCACCGCCAGGTAGGAGATAGGTTAGGTTAGTAGGTAACCTTCACCTATGTGCTGCTATCTTTCCGTAGCGGTATATTGTTTTCCCGTCGGCTGTTTAAAATGGGAGTAGTTCTGAGGAACCTCCAGAAGGTGGTGCCTCTTCGCCGCGCCAGGCTGCGCAGGGACGTGGACACGCTGAGGCACATCCTGGGCATCCAGAAGTTCGACCTGGGCATCATCTGCGTGGACAACCGTAGGATGCAGCAGATCAATCACATTTACAGGAAAAAGAACAGTCCAACGGATGTCCTCTCATTCCCATTCTATGAGGTAAATATGGCAGCGAAGCTTTAAATTAAAGGACACCTGCTTGGGTATTCAGGGTCGGCAGATGTTTTTTTGGAGGTTTTCCTCAGCCTTTGGTCTGTCATTCTGGTTTGTGTGTAATGAACATTTGTAAAGTTACAAAGGCCAGATGGAGCTTCAGAAAAACCTTCTGAACGTCCTGAAACAACACCTTTCCAACTAGCTCTATTTTATGAAGAGGCCTTCCTTCTTCCATGCTAACATTTTCGATCTGAATGTGTTCTTAATGACTTACCTGGTTATCATTGGGTTAAATTGGCCTACTGTGCCATCTTGTGACAGATATTGATATGATATGAAAGTAAACCCCGGCCCTAGTTCACTTTTATTCGATAACAATCCTTAAATAACGGAATTCATAATATTTAACTTAATTTAACTGGAATGCATTAATATAATAGGTGATTAGTGGCCTTATGGAGGGTGAAGGAAATCTATAAATGCAAACATGAAGAAAATCTGCAGGTTTGGGGTCATTTCTGCAGTCAAACCTCTTTGTGTTTTGTTGGGGGGGTGGGTTTAAGGACCTGAGGCCTGGGAAGCTGCCCTGCCCACTTCACAGAGATGAGCTGAACCTTGGGGACATCTTCCTTGGAGTGGAGTTTGTGATGAAGCAGTGTCAGGAGGAGTCCCTGGATCTGCACGGAGCTCTGACTGTGAGCAGGTTTAACTGTGGCTACCACCATCCGTCTGTCTGTAATCCGGTGTCATTTTCTGTGATCAAGTGTCCCACTGTTCTTGTCGTAGGTGGTTACTGCACATGGAATCTGCCACCTTTTGGGCTACAGACATGAGACAGAGGAAGAATGGACTGAGGTTTGTATGGAGGTTACACTGTGAAATAATCCTGCAACTTATTTTCTCACTTTACCTCTGCTGGCAGGCTTTTTTTGTGGCTTTTTTTTTAAACCAGATTCATGAACTTCCAACTGTGTGATGTCTGGATTAAAGGATGAAAACATTTGAAGTGGTTAAAGGTTTAATGTGCTTGCAGATGCAGCAGAGGGAAGACTACATCCTGAGGGAGTACAGCAGACTCACAGGCCAACACCTGGAGCCCCTGATGAAGAGGTGCAGTCAGGACAGGTGACCCCCGACTACTGCCTGCAGGCCTTTGAGGGCAAATATTGCACTACGTGATGCTGGAAACTGCTTTACACTGTTGTGGTTCATATATTTAAAGACACCCGCTGCTGTTTTCTGAAGCCTGTACTGTAATGACTTGTCACCAAGTATTCAGCAGTTTGACCTCCTCAAACGTTTCACACACCAAATAAAGACATTGAGTACTTTCATTGGAATATTTTATTAAAATCTGCTTTAGGAAGAGTCGGTTGTGTATGAAGGGTAGAAAAAGCTGTTCATTCTCACTTCACTAATACACATTACCCTCTTTACACTGCATGTGGGACAGGATGTTCAGGAGAAGCATTTCATAAATGTCAATCAGACAGACAAAAAAAAAAAAGAGAATTAACACATCGCGGTGCAACAGGAAGTCGGCTAATCGGCGCACCCTTCCTAAAACCCCAAATATAGACGTAGTCCCTGTCAAATGGGATATACCGTGATTTAATTTTTAGAAATTAATGCTATGTTGTGCTAATTTGAGGGAATAATCTGCTGTTGCCAGATTAAGCCTATAACATATTTCACATCAGTAGTGGCGTGTTTGAGAGTGAACTCATTTTTCACACAGAATAAATTACACAGCTGGTGTCCAGTAGTGACGAATAACAATATTCCATATACTTCATGCCTGACAGCAACTGTTAGTAAAGTGCC
>VUQJ01002971.1:32658-45787 GCA_015108635.1 Andinoacara biseriatus | reverse complement strand
AGCCAAAACCCCAAACAAAAAAAAAAAAAAAAAAAAAGGTTCCATTTGCTTGCAGGCATGGAAGAGACCCAAAGAAGCACGGCACATGAACTAGCAAATGGTGTGGCAAATTAAATTCTTGTGCAAACAACATCAATGCAGACAGCACCCACAGCGCTAATAGAAAGTTCCCACACAGTTAATGTGAAGACACATGATGCACAACCAAAGACTGAGGCAACCCCAATTGTTAGACTCACTCTGAATGTAGCTGCCACAGATTAACGTAATGCATATACATCACAGCGAACAACAAATAGAATATTTAAAGCACCCATTGTTCAGTCAAAAACAGGCAAACACAGATATTCATCAATGATTTGGAAGTATTTGATTAATTACTGTAAATAGTTTATGTTTCAGTTTTATTTATTGTATGTATTTTTGACAGGTTAGGCTTCTTCACCCAAAATTTTCACATTAATATTTTAAATTATTTCGTATTTTTCTGAAAACTTTCTCTAACCCTGTGAGGTCATGCACTTTCTCCCTGTGCCTGCATGGGTTCTCCAGCTTCCTCCTGCAGTCCAAACACATGCATGTTAAGTTAAATGGTGATTCTAGACTGGCCCTAGATGTGAACATGAGTGTTAATGGCTGTCTGTGTTTGCCACGTGATAGACTGGTGAGCTGCTCATGATTCTTGACCTATGACAGCTGAGATTAGCTCCATATAGGAATCTATATAAAGATGGGTAATATCTCACCTCTTTTCCCAGCTGCACACATGTGAAGTGAACCGAGCTCGGAGATGCGGTTGAGGTCTCACACACAACCCTTGAGCTTTACACTCTTCCCCATCTTACCATTTTGTATACAGACCTAATAGATCGATTGTGCTCTTAGATTATTTTAAAGACCACGGAGGGGGCGGGACCTCAATATTACATCTCCACCCCCCCATCTGCTTCACAAAATCTGCTTACAAATGAGCAGAGCACAATGGCATTTCCTATTTCTAACATATATTTTGGCTCCACTTCTGTTAGAATCTATAAATATAAATCTTATGTCATAAATGCATCATGATTTGCTTTAAGCCCAGTTAGGTGCCTTCTGATAATGAGGATGTTTTTCTATTTGGCATAAAGTTTCGCTTGATCTTGTCATGTCTAAGGCTACTTGTTCTGCTCTGTGAGAAATCAATAAAATGCTTAAGCAGAGTTCTGCATATGAGGAAACTCTTCAATCACTTCTGTGAGCCCCATAAGAACACATCTGTGCATGTGGTTCTGGCACAAGGCCCGATGACAGCAAAAATATCGTAATTGAGCTTCAATACCAACTGTGTATAATTTGTGTGTAAGTGGAGAACATAACCAAATCCTAAAGTCATTAAACCCCCACACTACCAAAATTAATATGAAGACATGCTCTCCCTGTCATCTGTGGAAGATACAGTTATGGAAGCTGGCTTTTGGATGTGTTATGATTAAAATTATTGATGGTCATTTAGCTTTCCAATAGACCTGTCTGACCAAAACGCAAGTTTCCACATCGCAGGTATGTCTGAGCCCAGAGAGGTCAACAGTCCTCTGGGACTTTGTAAGCTTTCCTTTTCTTTCTGCATAGCTGATGGCATTCGCATACTGGCCACACTGGAGTTCCTGACAAGCATTGGATTTTGTGCAGCACTGTATTCATCATAGGTTTGCACACTTTCCTCCAGATTCCTTAAATCTTCACAATGCACTATAAAAAGTTCAAAAGATGCAAAATTGTTCTGTGTACATGCATCAAGCAACAACATTATGACCTCTGGCAGGTGAAGCAAATAACAAAGATTCATCGCGGCACCTGTTAGTGGGTGGGATATGTTAGGGAGCGAAGTGAACATTTTGCCCTCAAAGTGGGCGAAGGAAGGAACAGTGGTGAACCAGCGACAGGGTCATAGGCCACCGAGGGGAGCAAAGACTGGTCCGTGTCTGATCCAACAGACCAGCTACTGCAGCTCAAACTGCTGAAAAAGTTGGTGCTGGTTCTGATAGAAAGGTGTCAGAATACACAGTGCATCACTTTTTGTTGTGTATGGGACTGTATAGGTGCAGACAAGTCAAGGTTCCCATGCTGACCCCTGTCACCCGCGTGCATCAGAATTGGACCACGGAGCAATGGAAGAAGGATGCCTGATCTGATGATTGTTACCACACCCTTTCATGGAAGCGCTATTCCCTGATGGCTGTGACCTCTTTTAGCAGGTTAATGCTCCCTAGCACAAAGCAAAAATGGTTCAGGAGTGGTTTCAGGAGCACAACAATGAGTTTGAGGTGTTAACTTGGCCTCCAAAGTTCCAGCTCTCAATTCAGTCGAGCATCATAACAGCACAGATACCACAGCACACCTTCAGGGCTCTAGTGGGGTCCATACCTCGACGGGTCAGGGCTGTTACGGCACCAAATATGTCCATAATTTTACGCTTGATCAGTGTGAACCCTTGATTACAATTACCTGCTAGCTGTTTATATCATATTATTACTATTTTAACCTCATAAGTAGCCTTAAATTGATCAAATCTATTCCTGGTAAGTGCTATCAGCCTGAAAGGCAGGAATGGATTTACATTTATGAATAAAATGTAGTTAACAAAAGAAAAAATTTAATATTTATTATCATTATGTGGTTTGTAATAAAATATCAGTCAAATAAAATTGAATACATCAGCTTTCCCTTTCTTAGTGTACATTTTTCATGCCAGCCAAGTAGATTTGGGCTTATCCATTAAGAGCATTTGTCGCCTCGATTAGCTGGCAGAGGCAGTGAAGGCCTGCAACCTCGAGGTTTAATGAAGCACCGCAGCAGTCTGTAATGGAGACAGTTGTCTGTAATCCTGTCATTAAGACCACGCTGCACACTGAACCTCTGTGCTGCTCTCTACTTTACTGCCAAACTACCATTTTCAGCCTTTTAATGTGACTGAAAATCTCTTCGCTGCCACCGAAAAAAATCACAGCTTTCCCCTCATACAGGTATTCTCGACCCTATCAGCAAAACTATCACTGCTATTTAAGAGAAATCTGACATACCAGACCGCCACATTTATCCATCCATTTTCTTCCACTTATAATATATATGGTGTTCATTTTAAACATGGCTAAAGTTTCAAATATTGAGGTCAGCCTATCCCAGCATACCCAGAAGCTCAGTCTTCTCCACTCTTAGATCCTTGTGGCATCAAAGGGCCAAGAACTACCTAATATGGTCATATGGTAGTGCTAGAATTAAAAAAAATAAAGCTGGAAGTGAGCAACAAAATCCTAGTTTAATCCACAAACATGTCATTAAGATTATAACTGAAGCAGGAAAAAAAAAAAATCTATCTTCAACTTTTGCCTCCAAGCTGTAGCCCTATGGTGACCCTGAACTGGATGGATGGATGGAAATAATGTGCATTATAATTAGCCATCATAAATCATTTATGATTTTCAACTGAATATCTGCATTATGGCTACAAAGAGACATTCAAGGAAGAATCTAGGCAGTGTTTCAATAGCGCATTGTATTAACTAATG
The DNA here is from genome assembly GCA_015108635.1 of Andinoacara biseriatus. Lineage (NCBI taxonomy): Eukaryota > Metazoa > Chordata > Actinopteri > Cichliformes > Cichlidae > Andinoacara > Andinoacara biseriatus. The sequence continues at coordinate 42,239 of VUQJ01002971.1, read as the reverse complement.
TAATTTTATCATATTATAAGGATAGTATAGTACATATGACTGTGGTTGAGTGTCTGGGGCATCAGTTCAACTATAGCCCTTAAAATGGCAACAAAAAGGACTTCATCCCGAAACCCATCCGAGTGCTCTTCTAAGAAGTGAAGGCTCTTTCATGAGGGGACATAAAGTTACAGATTTCATATAGCTGTGTCTATTCACACATTTCTTTCAGAAACAAAGTGACTCCAAACTTCTGAGTGATAGTGTAAATAAAGCCATTAACATTTAAAAGAGAAAGCTTTAGATTCACAGAGCACAGAACTCAGTTTCAGACTTTCAGGGAGACGTGACGGGAGCTGTTACAGCAGTTCACCGGTTCAGCAGCGATATCAAGACACAAATTATGACTGTCATCCAGAATTCAGGTCATGATTTCACATTTTTCTGTGTCTGCTCTTTCCTGCTTCGAGGTATCAATTATGCTCTGGCGCATATACGATGCGGCTTTGGAGGCTTTTAAAAGAAATCTCACGGCTGCTTGTTTGAGCCAAGCTTCCGGCAGTCAAAAGGAGATGTACAGTTAGAGACAGGAGACGAAGCTGATGTTGGCAGCTTTAATGGGCAACTGTTGAAAATCAGACCTGATCGCTGATTGAAATTTCTCAGCTTTCAAGTTCAAGTCTTTGAAATGTTTGAACTCGTATTGCTTACTCTCTTGTCAGCTTTGCAGCCTCAGGCTATACATGACTGCTGAAAAAGGGCTTTTGATAGGGTCGTGAATCAGTTGAGGTCAGAGAGTTAAGGGGTCACCCGTGTGCCTGTGAATCACATGATGTATAGTGACCTTTTTGTTCCCCCTGATGCTTCATCTCAAATCTGACTCACTTCCAAGCAGCTGCCTTCATATTCACAACTCATGACAGAATCACTGTTATGTTTTTTCCTAAAGGCTCATTTTCTAACAAACTCTCTCATAGCATTTCTATTCGCACCTGTCTGATGGCGTGCAGCAGCTTGCCGTAGGAGTAGAGGATGACGCTGAATGGCAGGATGAGGCAGAAGATGAACAGGCAGATGATGTAGGAGATATTGTTTGCCGTGCGTGTCCTCCAGTCAACTGAGCAGGTGGTGCCGGGACCCTCGGGCCCGTATCTGCTCCAGCCCAGAAGCGGAGGCACAGTCCAGGCCACAGAGTAAAGCCAGGAGAAGCAGATCCCTCCCAGCGCCGGGCGGAAGTCTCTGCCGTCGGCAATAGTGGGCGCCATCATGGTGCAGTAGCGCTCGTAGGACAGCACGGCCAGGGAGATGAGGGAAACGATACCTGAGGAAGGGGAAGTTCAGAACATTTGGGAACATTTTAGGAGTCATTAAGCAGTAGAGAACTGAAACGCTTCTCTCAGAATTGGAGCGTCTGCGTTCTGTTTTACTCTTCTTCTTTTTAAACCAAGACAAATTTCTCCCAAGGGAGACAAATAAATAAAGAATCTTGAATCTTGAAGTCAACGATTGAGATGCATTTAGATACAAAGTGAAGTCAATTTTCCGCTTTCTTTGATCATCTTAATAGCTTTTAACTTTGCATCATTGGGGCACAAACAGAAGGAAAATGACATTCATCAGCTCACATTTGCTTTGAAACCTTTTGCAGCTGCTGTGATGGCAAAGGCTTGTTGGATTCATTCCAATTTGCACATTTATAGAGTTTGAACTTTTTTTGATTCATCCACTCATGCTTACCTGAGGTTTTGTAATATGTTAACCAAAACCTAATGTTTTTGTCTCTCTGCTTCATCTTTTCAACAGCCAGTCATCCCATCTGCTGCAGAAGCAGATGAGATGACCAGCTTTGGTTTCATGTCTCCTTTCTGTCAACCCGGGAACTTTTTGTTACTTCCCCAAACCCCCCTGGACTCTTTGGGGGAGCGTAACACACACAGACATGTTTTAGTTAAACTGGTTTTTGCCTTTGGTTTCCTGTCACAAATGACTTCAGTCCTTCGCTCGTGATGTTTGGAGGAATACTGCTTAAGAAAGCAGCATCTAATGCTCTGTCCATTTTGTACAGACATGTTTTAAATACAATTACATGCACCCCCCCCATTCAGTGAGTGCATCCGTATAACTCTTTTCAAAGCATTACGACTATTTGCATGTGAAGCATTCAGGAGGCAGTTGTAGCTGGTTTACACTCAAAACGGGCAACATGCCCTACTGGAATACATAAAATCAAAAGAGCAGCAGTCATCACATGCTTTTAGAACAATTATTTTTGGCTAAATACTACTGTTCAATTTTATGACTTTGTGCTACTGGGAGTAAGTCAAAAACTACTGAAATACTGTCGTTTCCATTCATGCTCAATCTGGAGATTATTTTCTTGATTAATTACCAGAAAACACTTAAACTAGAAGAGCATTCGAAGAGCTCATCCTCCACCGAGGCCATTGTCAAAGTAAATTTAAATAAAGTGCTGCGATCGGATCTTCTTTTTCAAATTTCACAAAATTCAGACATGTTTTTAAACTAGACAAACAAGACTGGAAACACACACACACACACACATTACAATTTAACAAGGTTTTAACAGATCATTAAACGCCTCCCTCTTTCTAAACAACTCATAACAATCAAGTCATAGTCAATTTGCTCTTTTGTAACCAAAAGGCAGCAAACTATTTGGCAGTTGTGCATGAAAAAAAGATCACTAATCATTAACCAATTAATAGATCATCTATTGACAGTTTATTCACTGTCAACTCAGTCATTCAAATTAATTCTGAATATTTAAACCCTAAACCCTGGCTGGTTACATCCTCTGTAGTTGTTTAAATCATCACCACAACCTGTTCACACTAAAACACTCACAGATCTGCTGGTTTACAGACGCTGCAGCCATGTGCAGCTTTGCTCTGCGTTAATTGCGAATTGAAAATTGTTGCCTAAGTCTTGAATCAGAGCTAATCAACACATACACCCTTAAGTGGTGGTCCAGAGGCACTTTACCTCCATTATGCTGAGTCTGCTAGGGACAGAGACTTTGATTACAGGCAATCACAGCACCTCAATGCAAAACGAAGACTTGTGATTGGCTGAAACTTTGCCATCTTGGCATAGACAGCAAGCTGGGGCCGTGGGCGCATGATATGTTGAGAGGAACAGCAAAGGGTGAACATCTTGAAAATAATGCTGGATATTGATGTGAAAGCTGCAAGTGTGCGTGCGTGTGTGTGTGTGCGCGTGTGCGTGCAGGTGGCTGAAGAGGGAGTAAGAGCTCTCACTTTTCATTATGCCCAGATAAAGCACAAAGAGACACTTTGTTACCATTCTGCATTTTAAAATTTTAAATCAGTTTTTGATAAAAGCCAAGATGCTGTGAAAAATTTAAAAAAAATAATTTAATTTCTATATATTTAAAGTTACCACGAGAGGTCTCCAAAATAAAGATTTGGGACAAATTAGCTTTGAGAAAATACAACTTAGACATAAATTTTGAGGAAAAAATAAGCAGAGAAATACAGATAGCAGCTGTAGTGTGATCAAACGATTAACTTTTTCCACAGCTGTTCATGAATAGTGTTGCGTAACATTTACAGTGTCATAAACAGAGAAAAAAGTAGTGATTCCCCAACCTGGGGATCGGGATGTTACGGAGCATCTGATGGGTCACATTGGGGTCTATTTTTAAATATTTTTGGGTCCATCTAAACAGCTGGTGTGCTGGTCACGTTTGGTTCAAGAACGCTGCAAATTCAAGGAAGCAATCTGTCAAAGAATGGATGGTGTGTGTCTGTGTGTGTGTGTGTGTGTGTGTTTGCGTGTGCGTGTATGTGGATTTAGTGTTCATTACTCCTTTTAAAAAGGCTCATTTCCAACCGTATCCATGTGTTGACTGTGAGCACAGCTGCAGCCGATGTGCCCAGCAGCTGATGTGGTTGCATCTATGGACACTTCCAGCTGTTACTGTCTGAACCTGTGGTGCTCGGTTGTGTTATCAGTGTACAGTAGCTTCAATACAACGCTCAGCCAAAAAAAACTACCTCTCCACACATACAGCCGTTGCTTGTAGTTCGAGGTGCACTCATTAAAAAAAAAAAAAATTAATAATCTGAGCAAGAATCAGAACGAGTAAATCGCAGTCACGACTCGAGTCATTGTGACAGCCATATCATCACCATCAGAGCTACAGCCTGTCTGCAGAGAGCTGGAAAAATAGGTCCTCGTGTCCATCTATCCATTTTCTACCAGAGAAAATCCAGAAAAATAAGATTAATGTTGTACTGAAGTACAACATTAATCTTATTGAGGTTGTTGGAAGCAATATAAAAACTCATGTTAAGGATAAGAAAACCAAATGTGCTGTGAGAAAAATATTCATTATATAATGTCTGGTAAACAATACACAATGCTATACTGTATTCCCCTAATATGAATTGTCTGCCACCTCAGCAACTGGGCAACTTCTAACAGCAACAAATCTTCCATTCAGTTGCTGTAATGATTGCACAGTCTGTACTCAGAGCCCGGTTGGAGTATCAGTCCCTTAAGCTGGCTTTGATTCAAACTTGGCCCACTTTGATTCTCCAGCGTGCATTTTAATGGGTTTTTCACCTGAGGCCAGATTCTTCCCCATCCAGCTCCGTAGTGGTGTGGAATGGATTTCTGGTAAAATGAATGGCCCAATGTTCCAGGCCTGAGTCAGCACGGGAGCTAATCATCTTTCATTGTCTCTCGCTTTTAGGCTTTTCCTTCTCATTCGTTTCCTTTGTCTCCCTCTCTCCTCGCTATCCGTCTTTCTCCTTTATTCGCCTTCCTCCTGCTGTCTGTCTGCATCCGTCTTCCTCTTACACTTCAGCCTCCTTCATTTTTATTCTTCATTTCTCAGTATTATCCCTCACTGCCCCCCTCAGCATGACATCCATCAATATATTTACTGTAAGCTGCTGGGGTACTGTCCATTAGTCCTTCAGTATCATGTACATAAATCTGGTTTCTTGAATCAGGATTCTAGAAACCTGCAGCTACATTTCTGGGAAGCATATGTCATGTGTGAACTTTAACCTGGGAAACTACAAACTAAAGTAAGCAGTCAAAGAATATTAAAAATATAGAATGAGAGGAAAAACTCTGTCCACTGGTACAATTAATTCATTAGTCCACTAACTGCTTTAACTCGAAATGTATCAACTCAGATTTTTATTCTAAATATTTAAAAGTGGAATTATTATGTTTGCCTGTATTTTCTATCGTATGTATATCGGCGGGGAGTACCCTTCTTCTTCCCAGAGGATTGTCACAAGGTGTTCAGAGCTATTCGCTTCACCTGTGAGTGATTTTAATCAAACATGTTTATACTGCCAGAAAAAAAAAAAAATAATAATAATAATAATAATAATGCTCACTGAGGACCAAGATCATCATAAGAACAAATACTTCAGTGTTACAGTAGTTGTTACTGCACATAGTGAAGTTATGAGGGAAGGAGTAACTGCAGTGCAGGTGCAGCAGCAGGTTTGTTGTGACTTGTGGGAGATATTTTAGATCAGATGAAAAATATTTTAGAGCCAAATTTGGCACAATGACTGATAAATATCAGTGGCTTTAGTACTACTTCCACATTTCTTTCAGAAAATGCCTCATACACCCAACACTCCTTTAATCTTAGAATTTCTTAAACCATGTGCACAGGTTTGATCATTAAACCAGCTTCACAAGGATGCAAATGTCAAATAAACTCAAAACTTCCCATGTCTACTACCCAATTATGTGCGTCCACTAGTTTGCTCATTAATCAGTGTAATGCTGGATTGTTCACAGAGAAACAGAACAGGAACAATAGACAGAGAAAGGGATGAAAGGTCGGCGGTGACTTCATGAGAATGATCTTATTCCAGCAAAAGTGACCGGATGGCTCGATGACAAGCCTGCTAACAGTCACTTCTGTAGCTCTGCTGTGCGTGCATCAGAGCAGACAATGTCTCATTAGTAAATTAACAACCACAAAATTTCACCTCAGCTCACCCAGGAAGAGGATAAAATCAGGTCTCAGCTCTGTTTTCACATCAGTTTTAACAAACTGTGCAGATTTCTAGGCCTAATATAAATCTGTCATAACTTTGTGCCACTATATTTCAACCAAAAGAACACTGAAGTCACTCGTATGCAAACGAATTGCTGAAATGTGTTACGTTGTTGCAGACATTTAATGCACTTAATATAAATACATTTCCACCCAGCAGAAATTTGTTTAAAAGACTTTATAATCTCAGCAACACTGAGATTTGGTGGAAAAGTGAAAGGGAACTCCCACTAATGCAACACTGTGTCATCCCAGCATGTCAACATCAGGTTCTGACTTTGCAGTGACACAAACAAAAAAAACTCTCACAGTGCATCACATATGGTCTCTGTACCCACGTGGGTGTTTTGTGACTTACTGCCATCATTTCACAACCCAAAAAACAAACAAAAACAAAGTAAATCAAATGTCATATTAAAAAAGAACAAAGATGTGTTTGTGACATGTAAACTTTCACATGCTGAAAAAGTTTAGCTTTTTTTTGGAGATCTTTCCAACCTTCTGAAATAATTCCTTTTCAACCAATTAAACGCACTGACTGACAGACCAGATTTGGCCTTTTCCAAAAAAAAAAAAGAAAACATTTATAGGCATCTGGTGTTTGTTGTGTTATAGCTAAATATTTATCCTAAAGAGACGACATAATTCAAGTTGAAGCTCTTCCTCAGGGTGCAATTTATTCCAGTAAAACACAGCCTAGCTCAAGATGAAAGGAACAAAACCTACAGCATTTTATGAATAAATACCATCACCCTCACTCGTTATGATGCGAGGTTACCATCTGCTCATACTGGGCTGCACATTTCCTTGTTTTTTTCCCCCCCACTATCAGATCCGTTCTAACCAAAAATAATCAATCACTCCCTGCTCAATTCTTTGATGTCAGAGTGTCCATCTCTCCACTCCAGCGGTCTCACCAAGCCAATAACTGCGCCAGTCCAGAACTGAAGCATCTCTGAACGAGCTTTTGATCCTGTCACGTACAGTTTTGATCCTCTTGGTTATTGCTTGTTTATCCTCCAGTTGTTCTTTGACGTGCACCACCAAAAAACACGGTGCAAACTTAACTGCTAAAAGTTCTCTGGTTATAGTTAAAATGTAAAATGTGTGCCGCTCATGTCAGCGGGAAGATGAGCTCGCAGCATCCAGGGCGCTACTGAACAACTGCTGATCAGGTCAGTGGTTGTAAAGCTGAGTCGGGAATACAACCTGAATCTTTCAGTTCAATGAGGAAAAGATGAGAAAACACAGCCCAGATGCCAGAAGAGCGACAGACTCTATAAAAATGAGTTTAGGAGCTTTGACGACTAACTTCACAATATTGTCCGGACTCCACAGAGAAAACAATACCACCTTACTGCTGTTTATATCACACTGGACTACTCAGAAACCGCAATTCAAGACTCTAAAGTACTTTGGCTGACTCAAGTGCTACATTGAACTGCACCTTTCTACAAGCGCAGACTCAGAAAATAAAGCAATGTGTTTCAGGGCAACAGTAACACCCTGCTGCACTTTACACTACTTGAAATTCAAAATTCTAAGTGAAAACAACAGATTCAAGAACAACACCTTAGAGAACTGTTGCGTCAGCCACAGCACCTTACCTGTAAAGTTAATTTACAGCAAGTTCAGGCTCAACAGACAAAACAGCAACATCTTAGTGCATCTACTTTCAAGTGGAGGTGTTAAGAGAGCATCTTATCACGCTTCACCCCAAACTCCACAGATAAAATATATGAATTTGAACGAGACATTGCTGCAAGTTTCAGACTCCTTAGAGAAAACAACTGATTTAATAGTGACACTTTTGTTCTCTCTTTGGAGTGAAATCACACTCTAGATTAAATAACACCTCACTGCAGAGAGACTCCAAGTGAGAAAATAACTGATTTTAACTAAATGCACATTACAAGTCAGGAGCCTGAGGATGAAATAATTGTGTTAGAGCAGCAAAATCTTACTGCATTTTACTTCCAAGTCCAGCCCACAGCAAGAAAAAAATGAATTAAGAGCAAAACATCCTACTGCACCTCACTGTAATTGTAATGCAGACCAACACCAAAGTGGCTTTACTGCACTGTGAAAACAGCTAAATTAAGAGTGACAACACAGCAACAACGCTGCACTTAAAAGGAGGTCCACACGGCACAAACAAGAGCAGCATCTTACTGCACCTTACTTTCCGTTACTCCACTTTACTGGAAGAAAGCAGCTGAATTAAGTGCAGCAGCATTTAACTGCAAAGCCAGACTCTAAAGACAAACAGCAGGTTTAGAAGCACACACCGAAAACAAGTGGATTCGCAAGTTTAACTGTGATTTTAAACTTCACGGAGAAAATGGCTGATTTAATAATCATGCACTGGAATTTCAAACATATATTGAAGTGAAAGCAATAGAGTTAATTGCAACAATACCATAAATCAGCTGTTTTCTTATTTTTTTTTTAACTTAAAATCACCATAGGCTGCATATGTTTATTGAAATGTGTCATCCAAAAAAAAGATTTTTTTTCAAAGGAGGTAAAAACAGGTTTGTATTTGAGTCTGTGAGCAGGCTGATTATTTACTTAAAAACTTGAAAGTTTCTTTAGTGCAAAGAAAAAAATTCTACATTCAGGGGAAAAAAGCATCAAAGTGCTGACTCGCACAGCAGGATCATCTTCCAATCATCCTGGTTCTTCTCTGGTTTTCATCGCTCCACTGGGTAGAAAATCAGGATTCCTTGGTTTGCGAGCATGGGGCTGACATCAATCAATCAATTTCAGACAGTAATTACGGTGATTGCCCCGAGAACGAAAGGTCACTGGTTTGATCCCAGCCAAGTGAAGAGTTCTGTCAACAGTCCTGCGCGCACAAATCTGAGACACAACCTCTACGGATCTAGATAAGAGCCTGACAAGAGCAGATTTATTATGTAATGCGATCAGAAATGCTCTTTCCATGTTATCTGTTTATTTTAGCGTCCATCTTTTCTGCATCAAACATCTTCTCCCAGTTACTGAAGCCCCAGAGACTAAATCAGAATTAAGACTCACTAAATCGTTTTTTATGTCCCTATAAAAGACGTTTGGAAGCTAAACATCTTCTACAGATTACGCCGTCATAACTTCACTGGATGTTTTGTTGATCGTTTTATGGAATTATTAAGATGATGAATATTAATGTCGAATTTCTGTTGCCCGTTGCTGCAGTCGAGGAATGCATATTTACTTCATGCTTCTTGCAAGCTGAAATTTAATTTTGTCAGACAATTTCGATCATTTTAAAATAGTTTTTAGATAAAAGTGATGCAAATATTTGATTCTGACAAGAGATTTTCGCACATGCTAAATTTGTTGAGAAAAGAAGAACAATATATGAAGACTCGATCTGACAGGCAGCAGAATACGGTGTGTGTGTGTGTGTGTGTGTGGTGGTGGTGGTGTTGGGGGGGGGGGGGGGGGGGGGGGGGTGGGAAGGGGGGGGGGGGGGGGGGGGGGGGGGGGGGAGTGGGGAGGGGGGGGGGGGGGGGGGTGAGGACGG
>VUQJ01002971.1:22463-32638 GCA_015108635.1 Andinoacara biseriatus | reverse complement strand
AGATGGGGTGTGTGTGTGTGGGGGGGTGGGGGTGGGGGTGTTGGGGGGGGGGGGGTGTCAGTACTTGGTGTCTTTTTCTACTTGTTAGATGTGACAGGAGACGACAACAAAGATTAGAAATTAAAAGAATACATGTGTTCTTTGGTCATTCATTCTCCACTGACACGTGTCAGTAATAATCATAATAATCATTATAATAATAAAAAAAAAAAACCTTACCCAAAAATGAGTTAATGAATCCATACCAAACGCACCCAGCGCGTCCGATCAACCACCGCCCCTGGGTGCTGGCTGCGAAGCTGAACGGAGTCCCCAGCACGCTGACCAGCAGGTCGCTCGCCGAGATGCTCACTAGTAGGAGGTTCATGGGCGTGCGCAGAGCCCGGTACCGGCAGAACAGCATGAGCACCAGGAAGTTACTGAGGAACCCGAAAGCGCCGATAAAGCCCAGGCACACCGCCACCACAAGGTGCCCAGTCGGGCTCAGGGACGGAGGGGGAAGGGAACCGGACACCTCCTCGAATGCGTCCGTCGCCTCCGTGCTGCGGGCTACTCCTTCAGGATACCGCGCGCAGCTCAGGCTCAAGTTGGAGATGATCATACCGGGCTGAGCCGCGAACTTTGCACCAGTCGGAAGTTTGCACTGCGTGACGGAACCATCTGGTCTCGGTACTCTTCACTAGGTCAACTCATCTGGAGAAGCGAAGGCGCACGGGTGGCTCCACACACCATGCGCGCATGAAGCACTTTTAATGTGGCAAAGGACAAAAGATTATTTTTGTAAGTAACCGGCTGTCTAGTCCAAGAGAGCCACTTGGCGAATGAATGAGGACTTAAAGAGGAGCTGTCCACTCCTGTTAGACCCGCCCCTTCACCGTGCGCTCCGGAGAGGTGCGCTCCTTTTCAGGCGCGGCCACTTAGTGCGCCTGAGCTTTTATCGCCCACTACGCCCTTTAACGGGCTGGAAGACAAACACCTCAAACAAGCAGCGGTGGATGGTGCACGTGTGCAATAGAGTCGCACCATCAGTCAAAGCCTCACGCAACAAAATGAAGAGAAACAAACTTATTCAGATTTGGCATGATCACTCTAAACACTGTAATACAGCGCATGTGTGTAATTAAAAGCTGGACTCTCATGTCAGGATTGGAGCAGAAAATCCATAAGCTGTCTAACAAGAGATGTTACAGCCTGAGGGGGGCAGGGCTGCCTTCTCTTCTGAGCGCCTGAAATTCTCCGTGTGATCTGTTGGCTGATCACAGACTTATGGAGATAGAAATGTATTTTTAGACTTCAGTGATCTAATGGTCACAGCTTGATTTCAAGGGCCAAAAGCTATGTAACTATCAAAGCATGGGAATCAATGCTATTGTCTCCAGCTGGCAGCCCTCCTTTCTGTCAGTCAAAGCTTTCCTGTTGCTCCTGCTGTGCTTATTCTTAGATGCGGCTGTCTTTCCCTCTCCACTTTTGACAAAAACACAAAGAGAAATGTCATCATTTTAAAGGGAGCTCTGCGTAAGACAGAACAGGAAAATGTGGCATATATGACTGTTAGTCTTATTCTGCAACGCGTGGTTAGAAAAATACACTAACAAGCACTTTTTTTTTGCTATACTAATAGCAGGTAGAGCCTCCCTCTGCTCTCAGACGGCCTCCGTGCTTTGTGGATTCCCCAAAGATTTCAGAAATAAATATTTGAGATTCTGCACCATGTTGACACGATTACGTCATATACTTTCTGTAGATTGTTCAGTTGTCGATCTCCCGACATTGTGCATGTCAAAGCTGTCTGCCAGATCCAGATCTGGACTGTGGGGAGGAGGAACTTTTGCTGTTTTGAGATATCTGTTATCCCACAAGAAATAGCCATTAAAAGGTGCTAACTGATTTACTCAGAGGCTCAGGGTGTGCCAAGAACGTTGACTTCACTGACTATTCTTTTGGTTTTGTGTTTCATCCCCTCCAATGTTTTTCTGCACCACCCTGTTTGTCTTTGAGTTACTTGTTAGACACTTTTTGGTAGATTTTTTTTGTTTTACTTCCTCCGTGCTTCTCAGTCCTCCTCATCCTCATTAGTTTTACTTGAGTTCAACTAGTTTTCCGTGCATTTATTGTCCTCCCTTTCCTCTTATCGGTTTTCTCCCAGAATTTCTCCTTCTGCTTCCTTTATTTCTAGGACTTCTGTTTTATTCCCCCCTTCCAAGGCATGTGTTTTCCCAGAGTTTACGTGAGTTGAATACGTTTGTATTAAGCCATAAGAGCACAAACCCATTTCTCCTCAAAGGTTGTCTGAAAATGGTTGCCAGCTACATCGAGACAGCTTGTTTTATTTTCCCAGTTTGCACGATTTCCCAGCATTTGGCACAGACCCATTCCCAGACAGAGGCCAGTCAGTGTGTTCCTGTGACTTTCAGAGTTTTGTACATTGTACAAATGTGTCTGTTCCTTCAGTAACACCAACATGTCTGCTGTTGTTACCTTTCTGAACACTCCAAGGGAGAATGAACATCACCTGAAGGTGCGACACTCAGTTCTTTGAATTAAGCACTCAGGGGTCTCGAAAGATTTATTTCTCCAAGAAAATTGTTTCCTGCGTTTTTTTCTTCTTGGAAGGTTGTGTTTTGCTGCTCAGGGTACTTCATCTAAATCACCATCCATCCATCCATTCATCTCTTCTTATCCAATTCAGGGTCACAGGTGGGCTGGAGCAGGTTGGCAGTCTATCACAGGACTAACTCAGAGAGACAACTAACCATTCACACTCACATTTATACCTACAGCCAATTTAGACTCACCAATTAGCCTAACTAAAAACTAGTTTGCCTAAATTCCTCATAAAGAGAACTTCAGAGTTACCCTGTCTCTCTATTTCTCACCCTCAAGCACTCCTTTAAGGGAGGGTGTGTGTGTCTCTGTGTGTGTGTGTGGTTTAATTGTCGCCTTGCCTTGAGTTCATAGTTTATCACCTCTGCGCGCTGAGAGACGCAGCAATCTGTTTCTTCTGACCTCTCTGTGTTTGTACCTCTGATTTTAATAAGGTGAGACGGGGGACAGATTGGAGTCAGGCTGTACACTGCCGACCCAGTCAGAGGTCAGAAAAGGGTACTCCTGTTTTCTGTGCTGCTTTTTCTGCTGGGAAAACAAATAAAATTCTCTTTACTTTTGACTGGGTGGGCAAGTTTGTTTGGTGAGCCCGCCCCTGTCTGTAACTACAACTGACAAGAATTAAGTGATTAAAACTGTAGCAGACTCCTACCAGATGGTTAATTAATGTATGGTTACAGGCCTAGCTGACTGCTGACAGACAGACTTTAACACAGATTCTAGCCTTGACTAAACAGTGTGAAATGTTTAGGGGCAAATTACCACATCACAGGGGAAATACAAAATATAATCTATTGCATATAAATACAGAAATCAAGAGTAAACAAGTCTACAGCATCATTAAGTCAACAGTCCAAGTGTCCTACTGCACACAGTTCAGGGCAGCCTGTCCTCCACATTGGTGGATTATTGCAACCTTTACTGGCAGGTTACTTGTGCATGGATTCTAAAGTGTACCTCTTTATTAGGGAAAACAAGCCAAAAAACAAAAAGAACACTTACAACAAGTCTTATTAGGATAAAACCTAATCAACGATGAAGCAAACCAAACAAGAAACATGGTTCTGGGAAAACAGCCAGGTGCCCCCAGCTGCACTGACGCAGTCCGCCTGAAGGGGGCCTGCATCGAAACAAAGAGACGGGAAAACGTAGGTATGATTCCTTACTTTCTGTCTCAGTCACTGGATGTAAATCAGGACGATGCACAGGTGACATATTTGTACATCAAGACGGCTGTTAGCATTAAGTCTTTCATGCATTAAAAAAAAATACTAATAAAGTTATTTTCTTGGCGAGGACTGTCATGAAACAGCTCTTCTACTTATGATGCAGGAAACGCATGTTTTTGCTCCCCTGCTCTCTCATGTATTTGTCTGCTTCACTCTTCCTTTGATTTCTGATGTAACCTTGCCAACAGGTGCGCTTAAATGAAAAAAATGAATTATTAATTACACAAAATAAGTTAATTTAATGACATTTGCTTCATAAGAAATACAGTAACATTCATCAAAGCTTAAATACAGGACCTGTTCCCAGCACCTTTGGTGGCTCCCTGATAAAAAAAAATGTATAATTTTCTTTAACCTTTATAAATACAGCAGGAACTTCTTTTGACGTCTGTATTAATAATAATGTAATTATTAATTTACACTCCAAATTATACTTCATGTCTGAACTTGGTATAAATATTTCCAGTTAACTATTAAAAACTGCCACAAGAGTTTAAAGTGTTTTCTCTCTGTACTTTAAACCTTCAAAGAATTTTTAAATGATTTGAGGAAATTTGTAGCATTTAAGAATTGACAAAGCGTTTCATTTACGTGTGTGTGAGTGTGTGTGTGTGTGAGAGAGAATCTGCCAGCATGAGATTCGTTGACATTCAAAGAAAATCATCAAAGCTTTAAACTTGTGAGTCGGAATCAAAGGTATTCCGGTGTGGCAACCGGAACCTTTTTCACCTCTAAACCTGACGTTTTTGTGAAGCTAAACCCGGGTGATTCACAAGTGAACTGAGTATCAGTCGAACACGCAGTCTTTGTGTGACGGTGTCTGGTTTGGTGAAACAGAAATCAAATGCGGCAACTAAACGCCCACAATCCGTCACTCTGGTTTTCCTCTATTTTAAACTGGAGGAACGATGCCCTTTGTTAATGAAGTGAACGGATCAGACACAGGAAAAGGCTGAAAAGTTTCAAGGGATGACATAAAAGAGGGAAAAATACTTACAAATTAAACCATAACACAACATTCAAGTCAGGCTTAAACATAATTCAACAGGAACCACATACTCAGCAAACATGGATGAAACCGTGATGTTATCTCACAGGTCAAAATTGGTTGCGGCGAAGCAAAGAACTGAACGACAGATGTTAAATGTTGTTTCCATGTATGATAGAGGTCCATTCAGACAAAGGCAGAAATATCGGATTATTGCAATGATGAAATTAGACGTGTCTTTGTTTTTGTAATCCAAAGAAATCTGATTGAAAATTAATCTGGTTACTAAATGGTTATAAACAGATGGCCACAGAACATACACACACTAGCATTAGACTGAATTTTTAAATCTAAACAACACCTTATATTAACATTTGCCCCCCCGATCCCCGAATATAATCATTATAAAACTGGGTGCGAGGAGTTCATAGTCAGTTCCCAGAGCAGGAGGTCTGGAGTTTCCTGGGCCCCCGCTCACATCGCCTCATTTCAGGTGAACCCAATGGGTCACTTAAAGAGCCGGGAAAGGTTTCCCAGTGGTTCCACCCCAAACCCCTCATGGTAATCACCCATGCCTTTTTGTTTTTTCCCACACCTTGGCTCTTGTGATGATGCACATGAACAATAGTGGGTCGGCCTCCAAGGAGACAACCCCCACTAGGGTTTAAATACCTGAGACGCTTCACCCTTTGGTTTTAGAAGTGAAGAAGCCTCTTGGATGAGAGGTTAAACATCTCCATAAACTTAGTCCAGTCACCTTTTTGAAGATTCCATGGACTACTGTTACGTGGATGACTGAGAACCTATACAGACAAGGACAGCCACATGAATTATGTTGAGTCAACAGTGAATCTAAATCCCATCGGCACAACTTTCATTTTTGAACTATTTCTGAACCAAGCCTGGAGTTTTGTCCCCACCTGTACAGGTATTTTTTTTTTTTTAAAAGGAGATTTTCCACTTTTGTTTCAAAAGGTATCTCAGTCCACATGAAATCCCACCAAAAAACTATGTCAAGAGCTGTCAAGACTGTGCCAAAGTTGCAGATGGTGATATAACCCTAACCATATAGAAATGCTGGCCAATCAGAAGCCTACAAACAATAATACAGCACATAGTCTGGCATCAAAAAAGAAGATAAAAAGATAAAGAAGTTGCAAGTCAAATACTTGTTCTCCACATCTAAACATAGAAACAGAGCTTATGTTAAACACTGGAGCTACTACAAACAAAAATCTGAAGTATAAAAAATATTAAAATCAAACAGGAGGTGAACTCAATTACTGAACAAAAACCAGGATCCATGACACATCTATAAGCTGGAGAAAAGCACTCTAGGGAAAGTAGAAGAATCCAAAGAACTAGAACTGTAATGTGGAGCATCATTTACACAGTAAATCCATGCAGATGATGAGATATTCAGTTAATGCCAGAGAGTTCATACTGTTTCATTATTGACAGCTTGCAGTACTGTGCTAACATGTTGTACAGGAATATGAATAATATACAAACAATGTAGTCGAGGTTTGAAGTTTTATGAGGATGGGAATACATGTAGTGCTTCTGCTAGACTTGGAGCATATTTTGCACAGTGATTGAATAATTAGGTCTCAGCTCTAACAAAAAAAATGAAGCTTTTAGCTAAATGCAGAAAGCCTGCATATTTCACACTGTCGCTGCCTGTTGTGATAGTTTTCTTGAAAAGATCAACATTTCTGAATAATTGCTGGTTGGATGCAGCTGCCTTGATTTTTGGAAGAAGAGAATTTAGATTAAATTGCATACGTAGAAACAAAAGTCTCTCAAACCAGGCTACACTGTGCTAAAATACCAGCATATCAAAAAGCACACGCAGAGTTGATGCATTCAGCAACAGCCCTGCACAAAACATAACAGTGTGCACAAAAACTCCAACAATGTGCCAACACATAATCCTGTGTGCTGTCAGAATTTAGAACAGCAGATCCTGTATTTGATTAAAGATTAAAATCTCCGGTTACAGGTCGTTGTTTGGTCAATATTTTTGGATTCATTTCTTTGTCAGGGTTGAAGTTTACTTAATTTGTGTGTCAGCAAATAAACAAGTAGACAGGGGTGGCACTTCCCTTTTTCAAGGAGCGTAACCAGGGAGTGTGTTCCAACTTCACACTTGTCAGCCTCTCTGGGAAGGTCAGTGTCAGGGTACTGGAAAGTTCATCCATTGGTCTAACCTCAGATTCGGAAAAAACAACGTGGTGTTCATTCTGTATGTGGAACACTAGACCAGCTGTTTATCGTCTCAGGATATTTGAGGGTTACCCAACCAGTCTATGTGCATTTTGGGGACTTGGAGAAGACATTCAGCCACATCCCTTGGAGTGTCCTATGGAGGATGCTTCAGGAGTATGGCATGTCCACCTCATTGTTGCAGACTATATGGTTCCTGTACAACTGCTTTGAGAACTTGGTCTTCTTTCCCAGCAATGTTTCAGAGTCATTGGGAGTCTATGGATAGCATTTCTAGAGTGGAGTGGAGGGTCTCTGATTTGGTGTTTTCAGGATCTCGTCTCTGCGTTCTGAGGATAGCTTAATGGTTCAGCTGCCTTCAGCGAGTGCTGACCTCCAGCCCACACTGGAGTGGTTTTGGCCAAGTATGAAGCGGCTGGAATCAAAATCTGATGCCATGGAGTGTTTGCTCCGGGTCAGGAATGAATTGCTGCCCCAAGTATCTTGGGGTCGTGTTCATGAGTGAGGAAGAGTGGCGTGGGGAGACTGGCAGATAGACTGGTACAGTGTGAGCAGGGATGCAGACTCTGTACCAATCTGTTGTGGTGACGAGAGAGCTGAGCGTGAAAGTGAAGCGGCTGATTTACTGGTCAGTCTACATTCCCGCCCTCACCTGTGGTCACAAACTCTGGGTAGTGACCAAAAGAAATGAGCCCACCCTGCAGGGGGAGAGTGAGTTGAGGTGTTCTGCACATGTCCCGCTGGGAGAAGGCCCAAAGGTTTAGGCTGGTTTAGGATCCTGCACCCACACGTGGGACCAGGATAATCAACAGAAAAAGGGATGAATGGAATCTCTGAATGTTTCCAAAATATAATACAAAAATACCCTCAAGGTATGAATAAAATTCAAGGAACAAGTCCACAAAAATAAAAAAAAATCTTACCTGATTAAATTTGGTTAATATCTTGTTCGTGGTCATGTTTTGGTAAATCAGTGCTTTTAATTTTGTTAAAAATAAATGCTATTACATTTCATTTCTGAAACTGGGTTAAATATTATCTTCAAGTGGCCTGAAATGCAGACAAAACAAAACATACAAATCAATTTCACCTTCACACTGCTTACATGAGATAAACAGCAGAAAAGGATTTGGACCGTTTTATAACAAATTGTTGCCACAATATGAATAAAAGCAAATGCGAAGAGATGGAAATGGAGTGTAAACCACGACTGCAGCCACTGGCATTTCTAGGTCATGAGGGAACATGATGGTAGTGTGAATTCATTAAATCTGATATTCTGAATCACATCAGATTGTACGCATGCAGCATAATACATTAAACTAGTTTTGATAGTTGAAGGTTATGAGATGGATTCAAAAACCTTCCAACTTTTGGAACTATCAAAGGTTTTTGTGCGCACATTGGGAGTGTAACACTTTTATTTGACTAAATAATGAGGTATTAATATATACAGTCGAGTAATGTTCTGATTAATTTTAACAGCATTTGGACATCATGTGCTATTTTCATTAAGGAGTATTGACTTGTGTTGGGAGGACAGACAGGAATGAGGCAGGGCACCAAGTCCTGATTTCAGACTGAATAAAGGTGAACATGAAACTAGCTGGTGTTAATTACTGCCTCATGTAAAGGCTTACAATCAGATTTTTTTTATTTATATGCAAATTGGGCTGCAAACTAAAAATCAGCACACGCCACAATAAGAGTGTCACAGTGGCCATTGAAGGGTATAAGTGGCCCATCTGTTTCTACGGCTACTGAGTAGAACAAGATAAAGAGCCGGGGAAAAGGGCACAGGAGATGAGGAGCTGATGTTTCCATATACAAAAGACAGAGAAGTACTGTATGAGGCACCCTGATCTGGTCCTGATCTGCTCTACTGCACAGGGCTGAAGACGACCTGTTTAAAAGAGTGTGTATATGTATGTATGTCTCTCAGGGCTTCAAATGCAGCCGTTGTGACAAAACTGCTGGATTCTTAGACATTTGCAAAAGGTGTTCTGTGGCGATGATGCTGTGTAATTTTCTCCTTTATGACAGGACCGTTAGCTCTCAGCATCCACCGAACACTGCATCAAGACACTGATGCCAAAGGAAACCTTGAGCATTTCTCAGTGATGCCAAGGACGGCACAATTTGGCGCCCTGGGAGGAGACTGCATTTGGGAGATGCACAATAAAGGCAATATGACAAAAGTCATGTGCTGATTCAACTCAACAGATGCATGAAGTGAATAACAACGATCACACTTGGCCACGACACGGGCAAAAAATGCTCAGGAACAGCTTGAGGAAAACAACAAAGTGCCCAAAGCACTGATCCAACCTCCAAACTCCAACTGAGCGTCCCCGAGATGGACTGGAACAGGCCATCCAGGGCTGTTACCTACAGAATACTGCACACACATAATACTACGCAGGTGGATTGGTACAAATTACTTCAAATGTAATATTTCTTTAAAGTTTCTCTGCTTTAGGAGATGTAAATGTTATGCATGGGGAACATTAACTACTATAGCAGGAAGACCCCCCCAACTGAAAGTAAATATGACGAGATCTCATTAAAGTCAGCTTTCCAAGTTATACTGGAGATCAAACTTTAACCAGCCATCCCCCCTCTTCCAGTCTTCACGGCGTCTGATCGCTTCTGCCTCGGGCAAACGATGTCATCGTAATCACATCAAGATGAGTGACAGAAGCAGGAAAGCAGGATTAACAGTATTTCCTGCCTGAAGGTGAGAAGGTTGCTTAGATCAATCAGGAGGACAAGGATGAAGAACATAGTTGACCATGTTCAGGCTTTTTCTTTTTTTTTTTTTAACCTGAAGGTGATTTCAGTAAGATTCCTCTTTGCAGAGAGTTAAAGTCTAATGCTTGATAAGGTCATTGACTGCCTTTTTTTTTCATCCCAAAAGAATTATATCTTGAGTTTTTGTTTTGTTGTTTTAGGACTATCTTAAATAAATATACTGTTAAATAATTTGTGAATCATTGCATTCTGCTTTTGTTTCACTTTACATCAGTGCAGCTGTAACTTCATTTCTCTTTTATATTTGACATAAATCATCATTTTCACCTTCTTATTTTGACTCCCTTCCATTCTACTTTCAGATCATTATTAGATCT
>VUQJ01002971.1:11121-22443 GCA_015108635.1 Andinoacara biseriatus | reverse complement strand
CTACTTTTTAGCCTCAATTGTACTCACTGTTTTATCCTTAACTGGCAGATGTTGTTATTAACGTGTGCTGTTACTGCACCATATTATTGCACATCTGGGAGAATTCTGATTGGAAGAAGGCACAAACTGCTGGATTTGACACACTTCCTTTGACTTTTACCTCTTCGTAATTGGAAAAGCTGGTGCTAGTAGCTAAATGTACTAAGTTGAGATTGTATATGCCAGCATGCAATTTTTGTGAATTACTAGCGGGTGTTACACAGGCACTAAGAGCATGTACACAAGAGAAATCATGTGAATGTTCTGGTTCTTCAGTAATGAAATTATGAAGTTATTATTGGCCAGCTGATGAGTTTTATGAGATGAACAGGTTTAATAGAATCTTTTTTTCTTTTCCTTTGTCTTCTTCTTTCCTGTCAAGTGCCTGAGTCACACTCCAGTCCAGGTGGAGGCAATAATGCACCTCTAAGCTGGTTGGTCAACCACGAATAAGCCAAGAGGAAGATGAAGAAGCACCTCCACTCTCTGCCAGGTTGCTCTCTCTTCTGTGGTGCTAATCAAGTTCTCTGCTGTTTATTCTTGAAGCCTTGTGCTATGAGATTCTTAACCTTGCCTTTTTTAAAAATCTGTTTCCTAGTGAAGTGCTGGGTGTTACTCTGTGAAGATATTTGGTCCATTCCTGCAAATTCAACTCACCTGTACTTAAAAGCTTGTTGTCTTCCTGCCTATCTGCCCACTCTACAACGCTCTCCTGACACCTCTGGCCGATCCTTGGGCACTCCTGGACAAAGATGCATAAAAATAAGGGAGCTGGAAATGGTCCAGAGGTAGATAAGCAGATGATCTTGAAGGTGAGATCCATAATGTAATTGAAAGAGTATAATTAATGATATGGGTCTTGACGTTTGTACCTTAATTACCTCGCCCACTGATATGTCTCTCTTTATGGAAATATTCCTTACGGGCCCAAGAATACATTATTTCATTTTCAAGGTCACCAAAACTTTTCAAAAGTGTGAGAACAGCAGCATTCAAATGCATGATTTTAAAGTGATTAAAGTGTTGCAATGCAAGCAATCATGTCTCAGTCTCCCAGTTACCTGCTTTTCATGTGCAGGTAAATCTTTCTAAAATGAAAAGAATCGCCACGTGCAACAATCTACCGCTAAAGAATTCATCAGTTTTTGTTCATTTTGTAGTTTTGTTTTTTTTTTTTCATTCCACATGGTAAGAGCAGAAAAGGCTTAATCGAATGCTCCCAAAAGCCCAATAATTCCTCACTTTGGCTATTTTAAAAATGTCTCATGTTACTGGAAAAGCACGACAACAAGCCAAGGATCACCGAGGCTCTTCTTCAGGGTATAGACTCTGTCAGAGAGTGAGCAAAGATGTTTGTCATCCGGATCAGAAAGAAATTCTTTTGGTGTTCCATTCGGATGATTTCCCTGCTGTGAGAGCTGTAAACTCATGACTGAACAGCAAAGCAAAGAGGACAGGAAAAAGCCCACCAGAGCATGCAGGTACATAAATATCCTTCAATCGCTTTTTCTTTAACTCGTTCTCATTGAAGAACGCAGGTGAAATTGACACAGGGAGATGAAAGGAAGTTGTGTTTGCTTATGCTGCTTCTCACTTTCTTCACTTTCTCCGTTTTCTTCAGGTTATTTCCTTCTCTCTGCCAGGGGACGTGTGTTTTTGCTCTGAGCCACAGAGTTGGGAAAAGCATCAGTATCCATTTATCCACATCATTACCCACATCTACCACTGCTGCCACGGACACACAGACCTCAATCTCCAATCTCCAGTCCACAAGATGACACTGACCTTTGGGAAGAGCTGCCATGTGATTACAGAAAGGGACAGACACCGAGACGTGGTGAATAGTTGTTAGGGTAATGAGCTGTAACTTGCAGAAAAGACAGATTCTCTTTGAAATGTTTTCAAAAGTCAAAGATGTAGAAATCTTTTTGCTGCCAATACTAAACAGAAAGTACTAATAAATACACTCACTGGCCACTTTATTAGGATCAACTGCTTGTTAACACAAATACTGAATCAACCAATCACATGGCAACAACTCAAAACATTTAGAGATGCAGACCTTACGTGGCATTAGGTAATTATAGGGAATTTATTTACAGCACTTACAATGTTTCTATCATCAGCTGCTGCTGTTTCCCATGTCTACCTGTTCCACAGCTGTTAGCAGTGACGGCTTTCTTCTTCAGGGCGTTCCAGACGGTTGTTGCTGGCCAGTGTCTGTGCAACGGCTCTGATTGATTTTCCATCTTCTCTCAGCTTCACAGTTGCTTGTTTTTCCCCCCACAGACAGCTCTCTGGTTTTCGTGTTGGTCACTCCTCCAGCTATAAATGCAGTCTGCACAGGCAAAAACCCAAATCTGAAATCGACCGTAGACATTCAGCTCTATTTATTGTTTGAATAATCGATGTAACAGGACACACATGGGCAACAAAGCGCACATGGTCCAATACTTTTGCTCACAAGAAAAATGGTTTCTTCAGACAAAAGGTGCTATCTTCTGAACTGTGGATCAAATTATTCAAAACCATTTGCAGTTTTGAACTTTCAGCTCTTCATTTCACATTCAATTAAAGTTTAGTAGAAGCGAACATCAGGGTCATACATTTAAAAGGGCTTGGCTCTTTTTTCCTTTTTTTCTTTGTTCCAGCCCTCGACACTAATAATGAGCTCTAGATTTCCTTTTGCTCTTCATTCCACTCAGTTTTTTTTGAAGCGCTGTCATTTACCAGTGAATGAGTGCTGCTTCTGATCCGCTGTGGGCGACAAACGGTGATTTATTGAGAGTTCGTGACCAGGTAGAACTATTGATTGATCCGAACGCAGCTCAAAGCTGTGAAGAATGCTAACAAAGGTGTTGTAACTCTAAAGTTAATAAAGTAATAAAATTTAATAAACAACAAAATTCTGCATTTATAGATATTTCTCTGCTTTACTCCAAAAGCAAATCAAGCATCCTGCACTATAATTTTTTTCCTCCCACTCCATGTGACCTTGTGAAATAAACCGGAATCAAAACTGGACTCAAGTTCAAATGATCAACACCACAATGTCCAAAGCCACAAGGTTCATTTTTTTTCCATTTGTGATTTCCCAGCATGGAACAATATTAAACTCCCAACTCATTTCAGCTGTGTTTCGCTCTGCTGCACTCCGACTACTCTACAGACGTAGTAAGATGCACACATTTACATAATAATAGCGCATTTAAATGGTGGAATGAACAGCACTGCAAACCTTTACATTTAGATGACGAGCCAGTGCATACTACATACCATTTGTAGACAGTAATAAAACACAGAATATTTGAGCCAATCCTGTATTCTTGAGCACACTTTTCAGTCATACACTCATCTAAATAACAACACACAGGTAATGCACTACAAGGTAATTTATGTGCACCTCGGAAGTCAATCAGCCACAAAACAATAAGTGCACCTTCAGCACAATAATAAATAAGGATCCACCAGACTCAGCAGTGTTTAAAATTACTTCACATGTACAGTACAGGCATTCTGCAGCATGCACATATCTACATGAGAACATAATGGAAGGGATAACCTGTTTGTATGTACAACCTTTTAAGAGTTATTCCTTAGGGAAGGAGCTCATTTTTCAACAATTAAAATCTCTTGATACTGAATCTGATCTCATCATTTGTCTCTTAATTAGTCACAATAATGCTGTATGCCACATTGTTGCAATGTCGGCTTCCAGCCACTAGGGTTAGTAATAACTGCAGCATGTTACTGTGTCAGTTATTGGTATAGGCTGTAAATAAAAGATGGACGTAGCTTCCAGGCCTGAAAAGTGAAGCTGATTCGGAAGAGCCTTAAATTGTGTTGATAGACCAGGTAAAATCAGACTTATGATAAATAATTTACACAAATAAGTTTTAAAAAAAAGAAAGAAAAAAAAATGTACTTGTGGTGTGTAGTCATGGACAATGCAGATGCTAGCCAAAAAGCCACTAAAGGCAGACTCAAATGTAACTCAGGCCTGACACCTTGTACTCTAGACATCGTTGTACTCTAGTGCAATGACAATAAAAGCTATAACTTATCTTATCTTTCAGCATGGCCAGTTTGGTGGCGGGTCAGTGATGTTCTGCTGAGGCATATCATAGAGGGATGCCACTGGCTGTCCCCCATGCTCGCCTGACTTAAATCCAATAGAACAGCACTGGAACATGATGTTTTGGTCAATCCTACGCCGCCAGGTTGCACCTCGGACGGTCCAGGAGCTCCCCGGTACACCATCTGTTGTCTCATTAGGAGCATGTCTCGACATTGTCAGGCATCCATACAAGCATGTGCAATTTTTTTTTATTTGATTTTCATCATTTTTCTTTGAATCAGCTCTCTGTAGGTTGATAATTTTCATTTCCATCAAACAATGTGGCATCCTTTCATTTCCAGCAGATCTACCCAGACTATAGCAGTATAGCTATCCAGCTATATCTAATAGTCATTCATGATTTACAGCAGCCTTAAACTGATATTAATCACTTCACTTTAAAGTAAGTCACAAAGAAGATTGATGCTTTTAGGTCTGCCTTGTGATGCTGACTTTGAACCGCTTAACACACTCACAAAAACGACAGCCAGTGCTTTAACTGAAATTTCCAGCTTGACCTGACTTGCATGTTAGTCACTGAAGAGTCATTATTACATAAGACTAGCTGAGTCTCTGTGATGTGCCAGTGTGTTTGAATGATATCGGCAGTCCTGTTCATCATTGACTGGGTCACTGAGATCCTCTTGTGGATATGCAAAGAGAGAGGAGCATCAGATAAAGGCTTAGCGGGATAAAGGAAGTGTGAGATGTCCCAGAGGATGTGAAGCCGGCAGACAATTTCACTGCCCTTTTCCACCTGAAGGAAAGTACAGAACCTGGTAAAGAGCATTAGCCAGATGCTCGAGTCGCCAATCAATAACACAAGGCCCAGAGTTATTTCTCTTTATCCCGCTGCCATTCCAGGTTACTGAAGCAGGAAACTTGTCAAGAGACAAAATCTATAAGTGAAAGGTCACAGGTTTGTTCACAAAGACCTAAAGCTCTTCCATTAAGAGCTGTGCATCACATGGATGGTTTTATATGAACTTAACATGGAATGTTTCCAGTCAGATCACGGCGGTAATGAACATCTTTAAGTCATAACGGTAGCAACAGAAGGCATCAATCTGCCACCACAACAAAAGAATTATAGTGGCTTTTAGAAAAATAAAAATTCAGCAAGCAGGCAGCGTAATAAAAAACAGAAAAGAATGCTTTGGTCCCTTTGTTAAACATCTGGAATTTTCTTTTGTTTTTCTAAGTGCGCCTTTGTGCAAGATTTGAATGCTGTATGTGCAGAAGCATCTATTAGGCTGTAAGTGTGCAGCTGTCCTAGATGAGGATGCAGAAATCCTGAATTTACCTTTAAGGAAAAATATTTAGACACAGTCTAAAAGTTTTACTTAGGTTATTGTTTGAGTAAAGAAAAGCAAAAAACTCTAATCCCGACTTTTACAGTGTGTATATTTTATGTCTGGTTTCCTGCTTTATGAGTGCACCGCAAAACACAGATAACCGCTAATTAATGCTAAGTAACAAGTAACAGATTAATAACAGATGTTGTTTAGACAGCAAGCTGCATTATTTGTTAGATAATTCTATTAAAGTGCTTCAATGCCAGCAACACCGCAAACACATGAGAGGTCCAGTTCCCTGACAGCAGTCAGCTGCAGCTGCCTGTGTCAGCACACCTGTCAATCCAAGCGGCCAAGCCCTTCACTTTAGTACCACCAGTATCCAAATCCATGTTTTAAAAAAAAATTGCAAAAGGGAAAATTACTTTTGCACCACGTTTTTTAATGATGTTTACTTGTGCCATTTAAAATGGGAGTCTATGAGGACTGAGTCACTTTTAAAATCAGCCTCAAGTTGCCATCAGAGGAGCTGCAGTTTGTGGCACTTCAGCACTGGCTTTAATTTTTAGCTCTTTAGGTTGCTGCTTGGTAGTGACTGATAAGATCTAATCACTGTTTCCACGAGTCCTAATTTCTCCCTTTTTACATGCCATCGTAACCCTGAGACCAGTGTTACCAGTGTTAAATTATGTGTGCAATTAATTTAACTAATCAAGTCATATTCCTCTAGTGGAAACAGAACTGGACTCTGCATGGCTGACAGCTAATATAAGAGCAGTATCTTCATCACTTGCTCCTGGTTACATGTAAAGACCCTACAATAATTACAGAGAAAATCCAACAGTCAACCCTCTATGAGCAAGCGCTTGGCAAGAGTGGGAAGGAAAAACTCCCTTTTAACAGGAAGAAACCTCCAGCGGAATCAGGATCAGGGAGGGGTGGCCATCTGCCGCGACCGGTTGGGGCAGAGATTAATATTAACTAGTGATTAAATGCAGAGTGGTGTATAAACAGAGTGAAAAGAGTTGAATGAAAAAGAAACGCAGTCTAGGCCTATTGCAACACAACTAAGGGATGATTCAGGGTCACCTGATCCAGCCCTAACTATAAGCTTGTTAAAAAAGGAAAGTTTTAAGCCTAGTCTTAAAAATAGAGAGGGTGTCTGTCTCCTGAATCAAACCTGGGAGCTGGTTCCACAGAAAAGATGTTTGAAAGCTGAAGGCTCTGCCTCCCATTCTACTCCTAAGTATCCTAGGAACCACAAGTAAGTCAACAGTCTGAGAGCAAAGTGCTCTATTGGGGTGATATCATACTATACAGTCTTTAAAATAAGGCGATTATTCCTGATTATGCAAGGCCTTGAACAAGAAATTAGATTTTATGGATGGAAAACAGGCTAAACATGAGAAGAAGGCACAGATAATTTAAGATGATAAGGATGAAGATGACTCCAGGATGAAAAAAGACATGCTCCAGGCACAGTTCCATTATCTACCCTTGAGAAGCATTTGTCAGAAACCTGTGCTCATAGTGCTCTTTGCTTTAAGTTAAAAGTGAAATCATGGGATTGCGAACAGCATGGCACTTCAGGCACTATTTCTGAACATTTTAAGCTTTAAACTAACAAGAGCTCCACCGTGTGGGGCAAAATATGCCCGTTGTTCTGTATTAACCCTGTTTGCTGTCACATGAAAAACACAGATTTAATAATTATGTGACCTTGACTTTTGACATTGACTTCCAGGAGTTGATCTCTGCATAATGTCTTAATATGGAGAACAATCATGCAAGGATTCATCAAAACCTCAAGGTCATGTTTGTAAATGAGAACTGGTTCTCAAACATTTTTAAGGTTAAAGTGGACATGAAAAAACAAACATTTAACCAGATGACCTTGGCCTGAGTGACCCCATATACAATCCCAATCGTGCTTTGGTCATAAGCTGTCTACCCATGAAGTTTGGTGAGTGTGGGCCGAACGGTTCTCGAGTTATTGAATGGACACTAGAATGGACGGCGCCCTCCCGCCCACCACAGGCGATCACGTAATACGTCTCATCTTCCAACAAGCGTATCAAAATGCAGAGACACGGCTTAGATGTTGAATGACGTGAAATGAAAACATATAATGACCTGACTTTTTTGATTGCCCTCACTGGACTTTAAATCACGCAAACATCTTTGATTTTGCTTCTTGGGAATGGAATTTAAATTTTAATAAATTTTAATAAATAATGTTCAAGCAGTTCAACGCGCAGCAGACCGTGGGGGTCCAGGCTCATCGAAAAAGGTCAGTGCGCTCCCTCAGCTGAATTGTAATGACATACTTTTAACTATGCGTAAAATTAAGTTTACTATTTGGTTAACGGTAGCTCAGCGCATCTGCAGCAATCATAACCACATGATTGAGGAGGTCAGTGATTTGGAGCAGATTACTCTCACGTTGGGAAGAACTCTTCATTTCAAAGGAGGTTGTTGGTATGTATGGAGGTAATTATATGGGACTCTATTTTAAATATACATTTAATGATAATTTTTGTGGGGGTGCAGGTTAACATACTGTATATGACTGCACACAAGTGATGGTATGAATCACCTCCTATTTTAATGAAATTATAAACTAAATGGGCCTCTGCTCAGTGTCAGTTGCCCATCCACTCCACATACTCTAGTGTGAAGCGTGAAGCATAAACTTGCCATTTCAAGACTAAAGTCAAACTTAAAATAAATCAGACCTCCTCTAAATTCAAAAAGCAGCTCAGTTATGCTTGATTTTAAGCTTAAGTCCGGAAAGTTGTTGTAATTCCCTCAAGCAAAGTGTGCATAGTTGTAATCTAACAGAAAGTGTGAAGAAATGTGTGAGAAAGCACTTTAACACTGGTAGTCGCTGGTAGGTTCACAGAGGGCCACCCTGAACAGGCAGCTTGTGTCTCACCTTAAAGGCTTTAGAATCAAATATTTGCAGAAAGGTTTTAAGAGGACAAATGGGTTTAATTAGAAACCTCAAAAAGAGAAACAGAAATCAAACCTCAAACTCTTTATTCTCTAAAAGCCAAATGCCACGTCACAGCTTTTTACAGTGTCATAAAGCTGTACCCAAAGCACACACAAACACACAATCACACCATGATGAGTGTATCCCCCTGTGTGTGTGTTTGAATCGGTGCTCTCTCTCGAGTATTCGCACAGTTTTTGTTTTGTTTATCAGGAGAACCCTTTTACCTTCTTGCGCCCCTGGTCTCCAGTCTCCTCTCCGTCCTTTAGTCCTTTTACTTCTCCACGGGGAGGACACATTTTCCTCTCGGTTTGACACAATCGATCTCAACCCAGTTCACGGATGACTCATTTTTATTCTCTCTCTCCCTCTTTGTCTGCCTCTCGCTTTCTCACTATGTACTTATGTAATTATTCAATTACTTTCTTCCATCAATCAATCCAATCAGATCAAATTAAATCAGATTTCGGAGCTTCGTGCCAGCTCCCCACACACAGAGTTTGGCATGAAAGAATTTAAATGACAGAGTTGAAATTGTTCACATCATGTTGCTAATAAGATTGACTGAAGTGGAGCAGGTGGAAGAAAGGAGGGGGAAGTCTTGAACTATGTCCTGCACTTCTGCTGACACTAATTAAGCAACACCTTCTGTTAAGAAATCTTTAATCCCAGAGTCAGAAATTTTGCTCTGAGGGATTTATGACACCCTTTATCCTTAGACTGCAGCATCTCTTCAAGAAAAATCTATATTTCATATGTGCTATGGTGCAAACAAAAGTGAACCTTTTCCCAGCGTGGCTGAAAGCCATTATCCTGTGGACACTTGGGCTTGGGGGGGTTAATGTATTTTGAAGCTGCAGCTGTCTGCAGGCCTAGCAGGTATATGAAAAAGCCTCTTTGGTCAGTAGTATTAAAACTGATTGACTGGCCTCAGTCTGGTAAGTGCAATGAATTTTGGCAACTAGCAACTAATTGCAAGTAGTTGTGTTGATCAACTGAGTACCCAGAGGTTTAGCGTGCAACACCCTCAACCTCTGACTTGCCACTTTTGCAGGGCGATTGCACAGGTTGCCTGGTGGGAGGCTCCAAGCAATCACAGTCTGACTCAGACTGACAGCCGTCACTCTCAGACAGATTGTAAATAATCACCCTCTAATCTGTACATGCAGACAGATCACCAACAATTAATCCGAGTCCATCCTTGATGAGTGCAACTCATCTATGATATATCTTTGATGTTTTATCGCCATTTAGTCGCACTAAAGTCACTTAGAAGATGGCACCTGACAGCAGGTGGTCGCAGACCTTAGTCCCTTTCTTTGAAGCAGTAATTTCAAATGCAGCAAGATAACATGTTCATGATACACAGCTGCAATAATTTTGGTCATGCACCTTTTTAAATCTCACCGCTGCACATTACAGAGATACTCCTAAAGGTTTGATCAAAGAACCATAATTTTGTTTGTGTTTTCCCATTTTGACACACCTCCATAGACCAGGAAAGTTATGGCAAAAAACAGGTAAGTGCAAAGTAATTGTTGTGTACACACTGCATGCTTGCAAGTGCAGGGTTGATATAATTTATACCGTCACATTTTGGGAAGATAACCACAGGCGATTGGAAGTTTGAGCTTGTATAACTGACTCATCCAAAATGCAGACGAGGACCAAAGGCTGTTCTAGGCTTCCTACAACCAAATTTATCATGCAGAGTTATCTGTGTGGCTATTTTTGGGTGTAACATGAAAATTTGTTTGTCTTGTTTGCCCACAGGTTACCTGATTCTTTGCATATATCTGTTGTGACCATTTTTCCAGCATTACTTGAATATCACTTGCTGTTGCTTGTTTTCTGTGGTGTGCCCAGCAATACAAAATGTGCACTTATTTCCTTCTTAACTGAGCATCTGCGTGGTTTCCGGTTTCTGGCTCGTTTCTTTTTTTTCTAAGATGCTGACCCTCTCAAGCACACTCATTAGAGCCTCAGCCAGGCATGGTTGCCAGAATGTGTTTGGCAGGAGCACAAACACACTGGCAGCACTTTTTGTCTCCAAGCTGACTGCCCTCCAAGTTCAAAAGTTCAAGAAAAACAGCGACCAACCCAACAACGAGAGGATGACATTGTTTTTGATCCACTGCTTCATCGTGCTTGTGATTTCAGTCTAATGAGACATGGCATCAGTTTCTGTCTCCTTCCAGCTTCAATTCATTTGATTGACTGGATGGGACCCAAGAGCAAATAAAAGATGGCAGACTTTCGCATGAGGACATTTAAACACTCAAAATGTCTCATGAGGTAAGTTACACTTTAAATAAATACACTGTTAACTAATTGGAAGCAAATCAAGTTCCTTTTGTGTTTCAGTTCAATCAGTAGAAATGTCATCTTATGATGGTAGATAGAAACAAAACTAGGTGTAAATTGAGGTTAGTTACCAAAGCACAGGTGGCCAACTCCAGGCCTTGAGAGCCGGTGTCCTGCAGGTTTTAGATGTTTCCCTGATCCAACACACCTGAATCAAATGGCTGAATTACCTCCTCAGTATGCAGTCAGGTTCTCCAGAGTCCTGCCAATGACTTCTATATTTCAGGTGTGTTGGAAGAGGGGCACATCTAAAACCTGCAGGACACCAACTCTCGAGGCCTGGAGTTTGCCACTCCTGTACTAAAGTCTCA
Organism: Andinoacara biseriatus; assembly: GCA_015108635.1. Lineage (NCBI taxonomy): Eukaryota > Metazoa > Chordata > Actinopteri > Cichliformes > Cichlidae > Andinoacara > Andinoacara biseriatus. The sequence goes on along the minus strand of VUQJ01002971.1, from coordinate 11,322 downwards.
TTCAAATGGAACTTTCTTTCAAGAGAGTTCATTCACTTTCAACTGAAAGAACAAGAACACAGAGAAGACATCTTATTAATAGAACTCCATCTTCCTAGGCACAATTCTTTGGGGTTGTATCAGGAAGGGGATCTGGGTGGTGTGTGTGTGTGTGTGTGTGTGTGTAGGGGGGGGGGGGGGGGGGAAAGGGGGGGAAAGAAA